>JXSR01S028660.1:12970-25174 GCA_000969725.1 Ophiothrix spiculata
GTTGCTCTCTAATTGCAAAAAAAAAGATATTTTTGTTCAAAATTTTGGCAAAAATGGCGACTGAAAAGGTGTCACGACTATACTTACCAAAATGAGAATCAGCCAGCATGTTTTTCTTAAAGTATGAAATTAATTAATTTTTTTCTTAGTTTTTCAAAAAAATGCCGAAAATAGGTCAACAAATGTAAACAAATCCCACTGCTGCCAACAAAATGGCAATTATAGGCCTATTTTTGGCAATTTTTCAAAAAATAAGATATAAATCAAAAATTTGAGAAAACCTTTCCTAGACATTTGATTCTAAGTTCCAAAAAGCAAAAAAGTTCAAAACTTCACTGTGTTAGAATGCAAATTTTAGTTAGGCTTTCCAGAAATGTTTGGGGCAAAAATGACGATTTTTGGGCATTTTTTACCAAAATCAACAGGTCTGGGTTTTACCATTTTCAGGGATGAGAAAGTTCCTCTTTTCAGCTGATTTCCTCTTTTTTGATCATGTTCGTGTGCTAAAATTTTAGCTTTTTTATTCATTTTCAGCCCATTTTTGACCTTTTACCCAACTTTACGACGCTTTTCCTCTTTTTTGACAATTACCCATTCTCATCCCTGAATTTTATAATGACATAACTTTGAATGTTTCCGAAAATACATAAATTGCTGCATCTTTGCCCTTTCATAAAATACCTCACTTGTTAAAATTTGAGCAAAAATGGCTGAGATAGAACGCCCAGTCTCCAGAAGAAATAATGCACTTTATGATGATTTCAATGGTCGCTGACTCCAAGGAGGTATTATACTAACTACATACCTCCATGCTGACTAGCTGTACAGTTACACCATGGAGGTATTATACTATAAAACGTCCATGGTTACACCATGGAGGTAATATACTATTACCTCCATGGTTACACTAGTAATCCTGAACGTCTGAATAAGGACAAATTGCCTCTATTCGCACACATTTTCAGTCTGTTATTCAGAGACTAAATAAGATATTAAAAATCACCATGGTATGAAATGCCATCCTCATGAGTAGAAACCACAAATCCCATTAATCAATTTCAATGATGATCACTTAAATTAGCATATTATGTTTTCAAGTAGATTGATAATATAAATTGTGTATTGCGCTTGATTGATCAAGTTGATTGATAATAGGCCTATAAATAAAAATATTGAACAGGTATTTTGATGTATGCAAAACATTTCAAAAAGTGTCTTAATTAGAAACTGAAATGAGTCGAACCTTATTCAAACCATTTGTGCTTATTCAGACATTCAGGATTACGAGTGTTACAAGTGCTGCATTCCATAGGCCAGCTAATAGCGATCAATATTGAGACTGTCATAACACGCCTCATTACAGTCATTTTAACAACTCCCATATTTGCATCATAGTAACTGAACACCATTGAAATCATCATCATAAAGTGCAACATTTGTTTTGGGGGTCCAATTCTACTTTAGTACTCAGCATAATCCTTCCGTTAGGATGTAGACACTAAGGTTGGCCAACTTGTTGCTCTTTAGCTTGTGCGGTGCAGGGTATCCAGGTGCGGTTATTTACACGGTGCAAGTAAAACTCAACAGCTGGATTAGACATAAGCCCCCACGACTCCTCAGAATGCCTCGATCGTTGGTAACTCGAGGACCTGTCCAGGGAGGGCGTTCCACAACAGGATAGTGCGTGGGAAGAAAGCATCCAGCATCTTTGGGGCATTCTATCTATGCCATTTTTGCATGAATTTTCACTTGTGAATTGTTTTATGAAACAGCAAAGATGCAGTGCTAAAAAAATGTATATTTCGGAAAAGTTCAAAATCATCAGATTTTGAGACCATACACACAAAAGATGTTTTTCATTATGCCCATAAAAATATATGACCCCTTTTTAATATGTTCAAACATATGTACACAATTATAGGTTAGTGTAAGGTTTAGTGGCCCCTGGGGTCTCAACCATGTGGTTACACTTTTTTACAACTTTGTAATTAAATCTTGAAACTACTTTGAAATTTTAATTTTCTAGTATCTTTTCCTTTATTATTTTCCCTCTATAGATTGGTATGTGGGACTAAGAAGACACCATGGCGTGGACAGGATTCACAGACGAGCAATTACAGCAACTAAGAAGCCCAACAGATGAGACAGAGGAAGGTAGGTTACAGATCATTTTGAACCAGTCATTTTAAGGTATGGGGTTTAGTTACCGACTGAACCTGTTTTAGAACCAGAATGGGCATTTATTGACCAAATTGATTTTGAATAAGTTTTTATAAGCTATAGAATGTTTTGCTGAAGTGAGATAGCTGTGTAAATGTCATTGGCACCAAGGAGTTGCTGAAAAATGGACTGCATGCCCTTTAATTAGCAGCACACAGCTGGTTAAACTTTGTATCTGATGGATTAACTATATTCCAAGCTCAACAATGAGAATTCTACCATCCATTCACATTTTTCTTCCCTTTAACAGATCATCCAAGAAATAACCAACAGCGAAGACCTCAGCATGCCAAGATTGGAGGACCCCGGCGTACACAGGGAAACAGAAATGCAGCTCACAGGGCCAGAGAAACAAAGCAACCAATCAAACCTTCACACCAGACGGAGAACCTGTCTCCAAATCAGATGCTATCAAGGCCAAAAGAGGTTCCAAACAAATCTAGGCAACAACAAGTACCCAGAAGCCAACACCAAGCACCTCAACATAGACCAGATCATGGTCATGCAGATGTCCAATCAGAACAAAGAACAAGCAATGTAAACAAGAAATCCAACGGAGTAACTGCAGTGGAAGATTCAGGTATTCCAGGGAGTGACCATCAGCGTAACTCTGAAGTTATAAGTCAGCTGGAAGATGAAGTGGAGAACAAGGAGGTTGTTTCAGAAGAGATTGATGAGAAGGAGGGAATAAGGTAGGATTGTCACTTCCTTTTTATTTGCTTTATTGACTTTTATGATCAATACGTTAACATAACAATATAACAATTTATTTCTTCCACATATGCAAAATAACAGTAACAACATGTCAAAAATAATACAAACATAAAACATTGTGGAGGACTGAGAAGTAAGCGAAATGCGCCTGCCTGGTCCCAGACTCTAAAAAAATATCTTAGATAATTTAAACAAATTACAATATACAAACAATTTTAGATGCAGCTGTCCTTTCAATCCACAAAGTGATGGCCACATAGTGGAAATTATGGACAGGGTGTCTAATTAGAATGTACATTAGCTATCTTATTTTTATCTGAGTATTTGAAATTAATTTCATATGAATTATAAACAAAATAATGAAATAGGCGCCGTCCTCTCAATCCACAATGTGATGGCCACAGAGTTGAAAGAAAGGATGTGATAATTTAAAGAATTCCATTTCTAATTGGTTACGAATATGGTTCCTGAACTTATACAGGGTGTCCAAAAATTAACTACCCATTTTTAAATGCTTATAACTTTAAAACCAGGATTCGCATGGCAACTATAGACATATATATTGATAGAGGAAACTTGTAGAATTCTTTTGGTACCAAACATTATGCAATCAGTAAACTTCTACGATAGCAAGAAGGTCTGTAAGTTCAAAGTGGTTGAGCCAATATACCATACAGTGTTGATATTCTTCTGCCACTTCACTATGACACCATGACGCCTCATACAGCTAAACGGTTTAGAATGGTTTATTAATTAACTTTTTCATGAACAATCATATTGCTCAAGATAAAGAAACCCTGGCCCTTTCACTCCCATGATTTAAGTCCGTTCGATTACTTTTTTGAGTTATCTGAAGGACGGTACATCCCAACACCCTGGACTATTCCTGACCTGAAACAGAACATCACCAATGAAAACAGGAAGATCAAGAAGAACGCATGCACAAACGTCCAGAGCTTTGTCGTTAGAGTAAAATATTTTTTTTGAAATCTGCAAGGAGGCCATCTAGAACATAGTCTGACATAATAGGCAGCTTAATCTGGATATACGATGGAGGTAATTTGATATGTCCCTGTGATGTAACTTTGAATGTGTAATAAGGGGTAATGCTGTTGTGTACCATTTAAAGATGAGCATAATGCGAGAGTTACGCTTTGACAAATTACAAACATTTTAATGAGCATTATGTAATTATTAAGACAAAACCACAATCAAAAATCTTTGTATTAACATTGTAAAAGCTGTTTCGCTGAATTGGTCATTAAAATGATCATGAAGGATTCTCCTGTCTTCAAAGATCGATCCCTCCTCTATATGTGACTCCCACATTTGTTTTTTTTTTCTCAGTATGGAAGTAGGCTTTTTACGTTTGACGTAATTTACGTTGAAAGTGATTTTTAAAAATGGCAATTATATCATGTTTGGTACCAAATTAATTCTACAAGTTTCCTCTATCAATACATATGTCTATAGTTGCCATGCGAATCGTGGTTTTAAAGTTATAAGCATTTAAAAAATGGGTAGTTAATTTTTGGACACCCTGTATAAAATGGATAAAGTGAAAATGTCAATAACATTTTTAAGAATTATTTTCTATCTTTATGTATATTCTGATACAAGAGCTTTTTTATAGCAATGTTTAAAAGTCTTAATATTAATCACTTATTTTAATGCACTTTGGTATGTTGTTCCAGACCTTCACTCCTTGGTATGAAATTGATTTTTTCAAAGCAGTATTTTACTTATGGGTATCTTGCATTGAACATGTTTTTCTATTCACTACCTCAAGAATGGCAAGTTAAATTTTGATTATCAACCTTTTTGAATGACCCTGCGAAAATCAAACTTCTTTCTCCGAAGTGAATAATTTTGTATTTCTATTTTGTGACCATTTGTAGCATAGAACATGAATAAAAAGCTGTAACTGTATTCACATAGACCTCGTAACTACAACTAGAAATCTCAAAGACATGAAACCCTTCGTAAGTGTTCACCGCATCGTACGGTATATGAATTATGCATTAGAAAAATTGAACCCTTTGTTAACGTTGCGTGCGGTAAAAAGGTGGTCGTAGCTAACGATGGGTTTTGGTCTTACGATGGGTTAACGATGCATTTTAAAGGTAGTGAAATCGACCCCAGAACTGATGCTAACACATTTCTCATCAGATTAAAGAATGGTGATGAATATGTATAACGGATACATCGGACATTAATAACAAACGAATTACAAACAACTGTTCAAGCCAAGATTTCATTTTGACAAATCTTGTATTCTATTCCTTTGACAGCCGTGAATTAACAAAGATGGAGAAGTTTCAGGAAGAACAGAAAAAGATAGAAGCACAGAATGCCAAGAGGAAAGCCTTGCTGTCCATCGCTATAGCAGACAGGTATGTTAGGCACGACTGTGAAATATTTCTGATAGAGCTATAGGATTCCGATAGACACATTGCATTGTGTTTTTTCATGTCATGATGATTTTAAATCAATTTTTGTTTGATACATATCATTGTTTTTCTTTGTAGGACTGATTTGAAAAATTTGATTTGAATAAAAATGGATCAAACTATCTTCAAATTTTATTTGCACCCCTTGACCCATTATTTCAAGGTTTGGTGTGAGTATAGTATTTCTTTCAATAGTGTAAGTAAAGTATTAGTAACTTTACCCCATTAATTGCCCATCCCATGTTTGATGATCATCATTCTAAAGTTCCTAATTCTCAATAAGGTGGGATGCCAGAATCCAAACCCTATTGGAATGATGACTGGATTGTATTTTGCCTATATTTCACAAGTAAACAGATGAAAAAACTGGAATATATACCTAAAATTGTGGTACTTTTGCCACATGTTTGCAGGTAATCCCAACCTACTATACTTTAGCTCAAGGTTGTTGTTCATTTCAAATTGTGCCTGTATGCCACTCTTTACGTGCGCATCAATAGCCTGAGCATTACACACTCAAAATAAACAAATCACGCTCTGCAAGTACGTGCGTAAATAAGTGCATCAGTTGCAGAAGGCCTTAACAACAAACGTCGGAAAGAAAAACCCTGCAAACGAGTAAAAACAACTCTAAGATAAACTATACATGTTAACATGCATGCGTATGGCCAAGCAAACATGCAGACCACTTTTTATGAAATTTGATTATGAATAAAAAGCATGTTCTCATATAAAACACTAGTCACCATAAAAATGGTTTGACATCCAAATTGTGTTCAAAGTTACATCAAATCAGTCAGAGATTGGTAATCTAACTCAGTGCTCCAACTCCCATGGCGCGCCATTGGCGCAGGAGCAGGGGAAATTGGGGCAACGGGTTTCTGAAAATGTCTGAGGAAGATGTTTTTCTTTCTTTAATTGCCAATTTTCAGCCTCAGTTCCTGGTTTTGGTGTTAGCACTTCTCCAACTTTGTCAAAATTGGTTGTATTGGCAGAAGTTGAAAAACCTTAGTGGAAACACCGACCTAACTATTATAGGTATCTACATGTGAAGACAACAAATCGTGTTACTCACTGAATGTTACTCATTTGATGATACTTTTGTTTTACAGAAAAAAGAAGACTCAAGCTGAGGCTAAGCGATTAGCTTATATACAGAAGGAGCTGGGTAAAATTGAAGGCCTGTTAACCACTGATGTTAGGATATTAAGGGACAAGATTGAGGAGGCCAGTAGATCATACCTGGATGCACGGTAAGTAAACAGAGCTTTTTTTGGAAAATATCCTGAAAATTTAGAATGTGAGCAGTTGATCAATACTGTTCAGAAGATACTCAATTCACTATGTATGTAATAAGTATGTGAGTGTGGTAATTTGGTTTAGGGATCACTTAAAACTCAACCGGCGGTTGACTGCCCGGAACCGCCGGTTCTGGGCGGTTGCTTGAGATGTGAAGCAGCCCCTTAAGTTTTTCTTTAATGATAATTCAAATAAATATTGGTTTATCTTGACCAAATTCACACCAAATGTAGTTTTCATTCCCATAAATGTTCTGAGGGATGGGGTCAAGGTCATCTAGGGTCAAAAATAATTTGAGGTCAAATTCTGATGTACAGAAACTTGAGTTAAGGTCACCTCAAGTCATTTCAAGGTCACAGCTGTAAATCAATGAGGTTAGATCAAAGGTCATTTGAGGTCAAATACTAGAATTGTTCAGTATGTTGAACTGAGGTCACCAAGGGTTAAGGCTATAATCCTCGACTCTGTGTGGATAAACATGAACCTTGAATACCCTTTGCCCCAGGGAGTGGTTGTGACCAATATTCAATGCACACATACACTATGTGAGAAGAAGATAAATTATTACAAATATGCTTATCTTGGACCTTGTGAGTTTTAGAAAATTCCTCTTGAATGGATGGAGATTTTTGACTTGGCGAGTTTTGGAAAATAAACCACATGCTGGAAGCTATTTGACTTAAGGAATGGCGAGTTTTGAAAAACACTCTTCTATTGGCAGTTACATAATTTGTATATTTTCTGTTCACAGAAAAAGATACCAGAAAGCAGAGGAAGAATTTGTAGCTGCTAAACTTCACCTTCACAATGCTGAGGACCTGAAAGAATCACTCACAGAACATCTGTACACAATTATCCATGAAAATGAGGTCCGCAAGTCCAAGAAATTGGAAGAATTAGTCAACAAATTGGAAGTAGAGAACTTAGAAGAATTTGAACAACAACTTATTGAAGAGAGTAAGCCTAAGACTCCAATAAGCCCCATTCCTTCCATTCAGAAAGATGCAAAGGTAGATGTTGTACAGGTTCAGGATTCGAACCAGCAACAGGTGCAACCAGTGAGCCCCACCGCCACATCTAGTGAAAACACTGATGTCACACAAACCCAGGATGCGAACCAGCAAGTTACGTCTTCAAAAACGAACTCCTTAACAGGAGATCAAGCCATTCAGGAAAAACAACCTAGTGATGATACTACTAATGTAAAGCAGTCATCAGAGAGTGGACAAGTTAGTCAAATTTCCACCAAACAATCAACAATGCAGGAAAAGGGAGATGCTAACCCAAGTTTAACACAAACAAATGAAGGGACTCAAGAAATTGTCCCGTCTGCTGTGAGTTAACACAAAATTATACTGGAATTCTTATACTAGGTGCTAGCTAGGGGAGAGGGATTGTTTTGGATATTACTAATTTTTCTAACTTTGGGATTTCTATATTACAGCATTAGAATGAACTACTTAAAATAACAGTGTGTGTGACCAACATTCTACTGCAATTAAAATTCCTAGATTTATCTTATACATCTTTGCAAATACTTAAGGAAAACTCAACCGGCATTTTCTGGCTGGTTGTCATTGTTTAGAACAATAGAAACCCGTCAGCCACCGGTTGAGTTTTGAAGCGGTCCCTAACCAGAATCACCTGGCAAATGTTTAACAAAATCAACCGATTACTTTATTGCATTGGGGTGCACCCATTGCATTGACAGTGGGCAAGTGTCGCAAATCGACAGGACTCATAAACGAGAGGTTGTGAGTTTTCTGCTTGTGCAGAATACTGACATGAATACTGTCATTGAGTGCTTGAATAGGCAGCTGGTTGTATTCTAGTGGTAATGGAAAACATGTAAAGTGCTTTGGTCTATTCTGAAAAAGCACTATATAAGTGTTTTGTTCCTGCGATGATTCAACATAAACCTGACGTTGCTGAGGTTTATGAATTGGCCTGGTGGTTGTGGAAGATATGAGTTATTTTCCAGAGGTTACTCATCATCATGAGGACTTTGCAAGCTGCACTGAAAAGGTACTTTTTCAATTTTGATGTTTATGACAGAGTCAAATATCAGAATAATATTGCCCTGTCATATCTAAAGGTACCTTAAGGTTGATAGTAAATTTCGAGATACGGGCCATTGAAGCTGAGCATAGTCAAAAATTACATCCAAGATCAAATGTCTAATTTCATCAGAAACGTTACATTTGAAGTGTATTCTATCATATCAACATCCAAAACATAAGACAAATGTTTTAAAAACCCAGATAAAAATCCTTTCTCTATTCAAGTTTTACCAGTTCAGAAACTTCAAACTCATTTTTCTTAGAACATAGTTTTCTGAATCATCCCGATGCCTTTTACCAATTTGGATGTAACTTTGCAATCGAACATCCAATAACCAAAAGCATTGAGTCATTTTAAAGCTTAAAATATAATCTTTCAGATGAGACCAAAAAAATCAATTTTCGATTTGGGATCCTTAAGGTACCTTTCAATATGAAGGGGCACATATTCACCTGTCCCTGTTAGATTAAATTTGTCACAAGCACAGATATAGCCAGGCACACTTTTGTAGCATTATAAAGTATTTTTCATATTATTTCAAGGCAATTTTGACACAATAGCAGTTGTTTAAAGTGTGCTCATGGTTTCATTTTGTTTTTCTGATTGGGTTAAAATCCTAAAAATGATGGGAGCAGACACCCTTATTTGATCTCAATTTTCTCGCCTCTACATTGTATACTTGATGTCATCTGAGGATGACTTCTCTTTTGAGTGTTTTGACTTCAAGATTTTAGAGTAAATTGTGAATATTTTCATTCATCCAGTAGGTAAAACAGAAGAAATATTAAGTCTAAAACTGGACTCACCGATTACAACTTTCGTGTGACCAATCCATCAGTCACATCTCTGCACAGTCTGAAGAAGGCCCAGCGATTGGGTCGCAACGTCACTAAAGTTGTAATCGGTGAGTCCAGTTTTAGACTTATTATTTCTTCTATTTTAGAGAAAACTGACAATACATTAGAAACACCATGTCTGTGTCTGTTGTAAAGCATGGTTTTGTGTTTTTATGTTTATTTATTTTAGATTGTCTATGTAATCGGATTTTAGTTTTAAACTAATATATTAATGTAAACAAGTACAACAGAAGATAAATATTTAAATGCATAGGTTTTAATAATAATAAAGTGGAACCTTGTTTAAACAAAATCACATGGGATAACGAATTTAGTTTGTATTATCAGGGTTTTTTGCTATCCAACTGAATTTGCATAAAAAATTTGCACTTTGGACCAAGCGACCATTTTGTGTTATCAGGATTTTTGTGTTAACAGATTTTGTATTAACAAGGTTCCACTGTATTCACAAGTGATATGTGCATAGAAATAATGGGCTAGCTACATGAAAGCTTGGATCTGCATCAATCTTCAAAGATGTAGATCACATCAGTGCGGATTACCTCTACACAGTGGAAGAACAATCCAAAGAGGATTTCTGCCTCATATTCAACTTCAAATATCTTATGCACCTATTGCATCATACCAATGAGTATTACCTCCAGGGGCCACTCAGAATTAAACTTGTTACTTGTGTTAACGAAAACAAGGATTTATGATTCTCCTTGTCCTTGCTTCGGGTGTTTAATGATCACATCCCGGTCTAATTATGATTTTTTATAGGGTACTTTTTTACCCTCAATATCCTTATTTAGGATATATGTGATAAATTTCATAATCCTAGCCTAGGGTATTGTAGATAGTCAATTCATGAGCATGATTACACGGTCTACAGATAAGTGGCACCCCGGGTCTTCACAAGTCACTCAATACCCACATAATTGCAATGTACCAGTACCATAGCTCAGATCAAGAGGAATCTAGATGGATGTACATCTGAGCTCTCATATAGCTTGCCCAATTATTAATGTACAAAAGTTAACCTTGAATGTCAATTTCTGTTCACATGCAGATTTTTTTATTTAATTTTAATTATTTTAAGTTGTAAAAGTTAGTTTTTCCTTTGTATTATATTTCTACATGTTGCACATTGCACAGACATGAGAATGAGACCTAGAGAAAACTCATTGAGTCACTTTAGGCCACACTAATTTAATTGCTTGTCTCAAAGCTCACCTAAATTTGAAAACCGAATGCGGTGTTTTATTAATAAGTTTTACAACTCCAATACATGGCGTTACACTTGCCATTTTCGCCATTCATTTTCCATCCATTGAAATTTAAACTGGCTATTGTCGTAAGTATGTTGTATTAGTTAGGCTGTTTTCATTTTGGGATCCACAGGACACGATTTGTGATGCTCGTTTTATTTGACGAAATTGAAAAATAAAAAAATTATATTTACAAGAAATATTAAAATTTTGACAATATGGCAATGTTAATGCGCACGTTTAACGCGCACGGCAGCTTTGAGACAAACAATTCAATTAGTGTGGCCTTACTCATCATCACCTGGATCCAGGTCATGTAAATGTGCAGCATAAGCATCCAGTAATGCAAGAAGGTTAACATGGATGAGACCTGTGGTCGATTTCACTAACATTACAATGCATCGTAGCTAACGAAGGGTTCAGCTCGTAACTACAACAAGACTTCGCAAAGATGGGAAAACCCTTCGTAAGTGTTCACCGCATCGTAAGGTATACGAATTATGCATTAGAAAAATTTAACCGTTTGTTAACGTTGCATGGGGTCAGGTGGTTTTAGCTAACGATAGGTTTTGGTCTTATGATGGGTTAACGATGCATTTTAACGTTAGTGAAATCGACCCCTGAACATTTTGTGTAGTAAAATTGACTAACAAGGTGGAAATAGAGGGAATCTTCAAATTTGTGATGGCTCACCCCGAAAGGGGTGACTTTGCAGATGATATCAATTTTGATTTTATCATTTCATCTGTTACAGTATTTTCTAAGCTTTAAAATGACACCTTGTTGAAATTGATTAAGGCAATCAAATTTTACAACAGAACATCTGCTGAAAATTCTTATTATTTTCTTTATTTTTGGCTGCCTACTTTCACCAGTTTCTTGAAAAGTGGAGTGAGTCATCACATTTGATATGACATTCAACCTGAATTCCATTCTTCTCTCAATCATAGCAAATAACGAACAAGCAATAAATGAAAACTAAACTGCATGTATTTTATTTTTGTAGATGAATTTCAACATTTTGTACAAAATATATTGACATAGACAATAAATTATATGAATTTATAATATGAACAACTTTCCCTGATGACTTTATTTTAATTATGAAATTGTGATTTATACAGAAGGAATGCATAATGGAATTGAATACACCATTACAAGAAAACCCCAACTTCAATAGCTCCCTTCTACAATTTATACTTACAAAATATAAATTTATGCATGTTAATCTTATGCATACAAATATCAATTTATTCCATTTCCATAAACAAATGCCTCATTGTGTTCTAAGACTGCAATCACAGAAGTATACGCATTGGTATACGCTCCTGGGGAGGCACTCATGTGTTTAGT
>JXSR01S028669.1:35640-47302 GCA_000969725.1 Ophiothrix spiculata
TTGCTATCTACTGATGATAGCTGATGACTGTCAGTGACAATTGCTATTAACTGATGATAGCTGATGACTGTAAGTGACCATTGCTATCTACTGATAATAGCTGATGACTGTAAGTGATCATTGTTGCCTACTAATGATAGCTGATGACTGTAAGTGACCATTGCTATCTACTGATGTTTGCTGATGGCTGTAAGTGACCATTGCCATTTAGTGATGATAGCTGATCAGTGTAAGTGACCATTGCTATCAACTGATGATAGCTGATGACTGTAAGTGACAATTGCTATTAACTGATGATAGCTGATGACTGTAAGTGATCTACTGATGATGGCTGTAAGTGACCATTGCCATTTAGTGATGATAGCTGATCAGTGTAAGTGACCATTGCTATCTACTGATGATAGCTGATGACTGTAAGTGACCATTGCTATCTACTGATGATAGCTGATGAACGTAAGTGACCATTGCTATCTACTGATGATAGCTGATGACTGTAAGTGACCATTGCTATCTAATGATGATAGCTGATGACTGTAAGTGACCATTGCTATTTACTGATGATAGCTAATGACTATAAGTGATCATTACTATCTATACTGATGATAGCTGATTACAGTAATCAGCTATCTACTGATGATAGCTGATTACTGTAAGCGACCATTGCTATCTACTAATGATAGCTGATGACTGTAAGTGACCATTGCTATCTAATGATGATAGCTGATGACTAGACTGTAAGTGACCATTGCCATTTAGTGATGATAGCTGATAAGTGTAAGTGACCATTGCTATCTACTGATGATAGCTGATGACTGTAAGTGACCATTGCTATCTACTGATGATAGCTGATGACTGTAAGTGACCATTGCTATCTACTAGTGATATCTGATGACTGTAAGTGACCATTGCTATCTACCGATGATAACTGATGACTGTAAGTGACCATTGCTATCTACCGATGATAACTGATGACTGTAAGTGACAATTGCTATCTACTGATGATAGCTGATGACCGTGAATGACCATCATGCTATCTACTGATGATAGCTGATGACTGTAAGTGACCATTGCTATCTACTGATGATAGCTGATGATTGTAAGTGACCATTGCTGTCTACTGATGATAGATGATGACTGTCAGTGACCATTGCTATCTACTGATGATAACTGATGGCTGTAAGTGACCATTGCTATCTACTGATGATAGCTGATGACTGTAAGTGACCATCATGCTATCTACTGATGATAGCTGATGACTGTAAGTGACCATTGCTATCTACTGATAATAGCTGATGATTGTAAGTGACCATTGCTATCTACTGATGATAGCTGATGGCTGTAAGTGACCATTGCCATTTAGTGATGATAGCTGATAAGTGTTAGTGACCATTGACATTTAGTGATGATAGCTAATAAGTGTAAGTGACCATTGCTATCAACTGACGATAGCTGATGACTATAAGTGACCATTGCTATCTACTGATGATGGCTGTAAGTGACCATTGCCATTTAGCGATGATAGCTGATAAGTGTAAGTGACCATTGCTATCTACTGATGATAGCTGATGACTCTAAGTGACCATTGCTATCTACTGATGATAGCTGATGACTCTAAGTGACCATTGCTATCTACCGGTGATAGCTAATTGCAATCTGCTGATGATAGCTGATGACTGTAAGTGACCATTGCTATCTACCGGTGATAGCTGATGACTGTAAGTGACCATTGCTATCTACCGGTGATAGCTGATGACTGTAAGTAATCATTGCAATCTGCTGGTGATAGCTGATGACTGTAAGTAATCATTGCAATCTGCTGGTGATAGCTGATGACTGTAAGTGACCATTGCTATCTACCGGTGATAGCTGATGACTGTAAGTGACCATTGCTATCTACTGATGATAGCTGATGACTGTAAGTAATCATTTGATAGCTGATGACTGTAAGTAATCATTGCAATCTGCTGGTGATAGCTGATGACTGTAAGTGACCATTGATATCTACTGATGATAGCTGATGACTGTAAGTGACCATTGATATCTACTGATGATAGCTGATGACTGTAAGTGATCATTGATATCTACTGATGACTGCCAGTGACCAATGCTACCTACTGATTATAGCTTATGACTATGCTGATAATAGCTGACTGCTTTAAAAACATTGACTGCTCATTAGGGTAATAGTAAAGACTATTATCCCGAAGTGATCTTGAGACTATATCATCAAACCTTTGGTGTCTTTGTATCTGAAGTTCTATTCTATAATATGCTTAATATTGTCACTAATTTTTTGACCTCATGCATGTGACTCTACATTGCATTGTTGAAATTCTGCTTTGAATAATTCAAATCAAAAAGACTTTTATAATAATTTTAAACTAAATATGATATTTAGTCAAAACTCATAGCCTTTAAATGGTGTGATGATACATCTTGTTAAGGGCAGCAAGTCGGCATACGAATTTATTATAGGACTTTGCGAACTTTGCCTTTTTAGATACGAATTTGGTACTCGACATCAGATAGGCTCTTTCACTCACACGGAATAAAGCGCATTTTCAGGTAATAACCGTAATCAGCGGCGACTTGCTGCCTCTATCCGTTTTCATTGCCAATAGGCCAACAGATAGCGGAGTAATAATATATTTAATGGCCTGGGGGGGGGCACTCCCATATATTGGCACGCATCATGCTCCTGGCGATAGACCCCCTTTTTTTTGCTCTGCTCTCACCCAATTATCCCCCTTTTCACTGAGCTGTCACCCAATGACCCCTATTATTTTGAAAGTTAACCTTTTTTTATGGTGACTCTTATCCATTGCCCTGATTTTTTTGAGAACCTTCACCGAATGACCCCCTTTTTTCACTTAATTTGTCGATTTTTCGACGATTTTACGAAAAGACACCGAATCGCTCGGAATGAAACAGTTTTTTTACCCTCTACACCGAATGACCCCCTATTTTCAATGTATTTCTCACCTATTGCCCCTACATTTCGAAAACATTCTTCATAAATCTCTTATTAAACCTCACTTAACATTCTTCATAAATCTCTTATTCAACCTCATTTTGGTTATTGTAATGCAGTTTGGTTCGGAAAGTTTCAAGAACAAACTCAGTGTTCTAGAAAAACGGTGTGCCAGGGTTATTTTATCTGTAAATAGATACACCTCATCTAATGATATGCTGAATACGAGAAATATTGGGCACAGAAACGAATTATATCTAGCGAAATAAGTTATCAATTGTGTTTTTATCATTATGAAAATTATCACTGTAAAAACAGCGTTTAGAGTTTAAACACTTTTCTAAACACCATTTTGCACCACGTTTCTAAACTCTGTCAAATTTCTAAACATGAGATGTCAGATCTCTAAACACACATGTCAAATCTCTAAACATGATGTGTTTAATTTCTAAACACATGGTCATCTAAACACTACCTTGCACCACGTTTCTAAACACCGTTTTTGCAGTGTATAGGTTTACCGCCCGAATTGCCGGCACGTTCCTAGTATTGTACTAAGTAGTATCACTTTAGTAATGCGAATCATTCCCCTGATTGATCGTTCGTTTTTTGCCCGGGGTACAACTAAAATTTATATTGAGGGTGCGGCGACTGCTTCGTACTAAACAGTACCACTTTCGTATCCGAACTATCCCCGGGTAAATTGTGCGTTCCTTCTCAGGGGGATGGACTACAAGTTGATACAGGGAAGTGTCGCAAATTCGGATATTTGGACTGAGGGGCTATCAAGTAAATCTAGCACTTCGTTGCCATCTAGTATTATCAGATCAGTTGACAGGGCATCATACTTATAATCCACGGTCCCGGGTTCAAATCCCGGGTGAAGCATTTTTTTCTTGAGTCTCAACTCCTGCGAGAAAAAAAATAAATCTTTGCGTTTCTCTAAATCTTTCAAAATTTGCGCCAAATGCAACAAATTTGGGCATATTTTCACAAAAACTCAGAAATTCAGTGCCAAAATTCGGCAAATTTTAGCAAACCTTGTTATTTTTGTACAACTTCAAACTTTGAAAATTTAGTACATGGAGGGCCCCCTTTCCTTGAAAATGGGTATTTTTATCATGATGGCATTTTAAATTTCCCATTGTTCCATTCCTTCCCAAAACCAAGTTCAACAACCTCCGGGCTATTGCGCATATGACGGGACTGCTTTCGTCGTGATAAAGTTATAGATTCACTATTGGTGCATCAAAATAAACGTGTAGGCTGTAAACTTTCGTTTTATATGTTTTACAAAACACCAAAGAGCCAAACATAGTCTCAAGCGAGTCCAAAACATGGCCCACATGCATGCGATTTTAAGGACTATTATCTAACATCCCAACATTCGTGGAGTGATTTACTGGTGTGCCCCCTTCAGCAGTACTGCCCTTCAGTCTGAGAGGACTTAGGTTAGACTTCAATTTTTGAATGAACTATTTTTCGAGTTTTTGTGAAACTATACCCAAATTTGAGCTATTTATCGCAAAGTTTGAAAGATTTTTTTGAGAAGCAAAAATGTTTGTTCTTTTTTCTCGTGGCGGTTAATACTTGAGAAAAAAGAAACATTAGGCGGGATTTGAACCCGTGAGCTGTGGATTAAGGGTCTCAAGCCCTGCCCATTGAGCTAAGAATGCTAGGTGGCATATAAGCGCTAGATTAAATGTTTAGCCCTTCAGTCCAAATCAGTGTCTTCCTTCATTACTCTGGCGAGAAATATTGGGCACAGAAACGAATTATATCTAGCGAAATAAGTTATCAATTGTGTTTTTATCATTATGAAAATTAGGTTTACCGCCCGAATTGCTGGCACGTTCCTATTGTACTAAGTAGTACCACTTTAGTAATGCGAATCATTCCCCTGATTGATCGTTAGTTTTTTGCCCGGGGGTACAACTAAAATTTGTATTGAGGGAGCGGCGACTGCTTCGTACTAAACAGTACCACTTTCGTAACCAAACTATCCCCGGGTAAATTGTGCGTTCCTTCTCAGGGGTATTGACTACAAAATGATACAGGGAAGTGTCGCAAATTCGGATATTTGGACTGAAGGGCTATAAAGTAAATCTAGCACTTCGTTGCCATCTAGTATTATCAGATCAGTTGACAGGGCATCAGACTTATAATCCACGGTCCCGGGTTCAAATCCCGGGTGATGCTTTTTTTTTCTCGAGTCTCAACTCCTGCGAGAAAAAATATATATTTGCTTTTCTCTAAATCTTTCAAAATTTGCGCCAAATGTAACAAATTTGGGCATATTTTTACAAAAACTCAGAAATTCAGTGCAAACAATTTGGCTAATTTTAGCACAACTTCAAACTTTGAAAATTTAGTACATGGAGGGCCCCCTTTCCTTGAAAATGGGTATTTTTATCATGATGGCAGTTTAAATTTCACATTGGTCCATTCCTTCCCAAAACCAAGTTCAACAACCTCCGGGCTATTGCGCATATGACGGGACTGCTTTCGTCGTGATAAAGTTAGATTTACTATTGGTGCATCAAAATAAACGTGTAGGCTGTAAACTTTCGTTTAATATGTTTTACAAAACACCAAAGAACCAAACATAGTCTCAAACGAGTCCAAAACATGGCCCACATGCATGCGATTTTAGGGACTATTATCTAACATCCCACCAATCGTGGAGTGATTTACCGGTGTGCCCCCTTCAGTCTGAGAGGACTTAGGTTAGACTTCAATTTTGGAATAAACTATTTTTTCGAGTTTTTGTGAAACTATACCCAAATTTGAGCTATTTATCGCAAAGTTTGAAAGATTTCGAGAAGCAAAAATGTTTTTTCTTTTTTCTCGTGGCGGTTAATACTTGAGAAAAAAGAAACCTTATAGGCGGGATTTGAACCCGTGAGCTGTGGACTAAGGGTCTCAAGCCCTGCCAGTTGAGCTAAGAATGCTAGGTGGCATATAGCCGCTAGATTAAATGTATAGGCCTTCAGTCCAAATCAATGTCTCCCGTCATTACTCTGGCGAGAAATATTGGGCACAGAAACGAATTATATCTAGCAAAATAAGTTATCAATTGTGTTTTTATCATTATGAAAATTAGATTTACCGCCCGAATTGCCGGCACATTCCTTTTGTACTAAGTAGTACCACTTTAGTAATGCGAATCATTCACCTGATTGATCGTTCGTTTTTTGCCCCGGGGTACAACTAAAATTTGTATTGAGGGTGCGGCGACTGCTTCGTACTAAAGAGTACCCCCGGGTAAATTGTGCGTTCCTTCTCAGGGGACTGCCCGGGGAGGGCACTCCCATATATTGGCACGCATCATGCTCCTGTATATAGACCCTCTTTTTTTGCTCCGCTCTCACCCCTCACCCAATGAACCAAGGTTTCACTGAGATGTCACCCAATGATCCCCTATTATTTTGAAAGTTAACCTTTTTTATGGTGACTCTCATCCATTGCCCTGATTTTTTGAGAACCTACACCGAATGATCCCCTTTTTCACTTAATTTGTCGATTTTTCGACGATTTTACGAACATTTCGAAGATCAGCGATTTCGTAAATGTCAAAATTAGGCTTATTTTATTCAGAAACTGACACCGAATGACCCTGTCTTTCGCTCTTGCCAACAAATCGCTCGGAATGACCCAGTTTTTTACCCTACATCAAATGACCACCTATTTTTCAATGTATTTCTCACCTATTGCCCCTACATTTCGAAAGCCGGAAGGAGCAGGTACGTCACTTTCATATTTGAGTCCCTCCCAGGATTTAATGATAGAGACACTATAGTTAATTATGTAGAATTGCGCCATCATTTTATTTACTCAAATAATAGCAGGCGGTGGCGGACAAGATTTATAGAAGATCCTAGATTTAGGGATGAGGGATTTCCAAAACGCAAATTTAGGGAACGATCTACGTGTATTTCTATTGGGTCACGTGACTCACGTATTGAAGAAAATAATTACAAAGATCATATTTTTACCTCTCCTCAAAAAACTACAAACAGTGTTCTTATCGTAATTAGCATAATTATGTTATCCTAAATCCGCTGGGGTTCACGCGTGAACCCCACTTTTTATATATGTTATCATATTTTTTACCGATTAGCAATATAATTTTAGCGGCAATCCCACACAATCCCGGAAGTTGTATTTTCCCACGATGTTTCTTATAGAGGCGGTATAGGACATGAGTCACATCGACGCAGCCGGGGATCGTATACGATAAGAACGGCAACCATGCAATAGTTGCCACGACCACCCTCCTCTGAATAATAGCAGGCCTGAATAATAGGTGCCAAGGAATCGCGTCAAAGGAGCCCACAGAAAGGCCAATTTGGGGTCATGAAAATATTCTTACCATTGCACTCATAACATTCATTATTTATATACTGATAGTAGCCGGTGGTTATGAGTGGTCACATGGGTCTTTGTTATCATATGATGATAGCTGATGACTGTAAGTGACCATTGCTATCTTCTGATGATAGCTGATGTCTATAAGTGACCATTGCTATCTACTGATGATAGCTGATGATTGTAAGTGACCATTGCTGTCTACTGATGATAGATGATGACTGTCAGTGACCATTGCTATCTACTGATGACTGTAAGAGACCATTGCTATCTACTGATGATAGCTGATGATTGTATGTGACCATTGCTGTCTACTGATGATAGCTGATGGCTGTAAGTGACCAGTGCTATCTACTGATGATAGCTGATGACCGTGAGTGACCATCATGCTATCTACCGATGATAGCTGATGAATGTAAGTGACCATTGCTATCTACTGATGATAGCTGATGGCTGTAAGTGACCATTGATATCTACTGATGATAGCTGATGATTGTAAGTGACCATCATGCTATCTACTGATGATAGCTGATGACTGTAAGTGAACATTGCTATCTACTGATGATAACTGATGATTGTAAGTGACAATTGCTATCTACTGATGATAGCTGATGACTGTAAGTGATCTACTGATGATGGCTGTAAGTGACCATTGCCATTTAGTGATGATAGCTGATGACTGTAAGTGACCATTGCTATCTACTGATGATAGCTGATGACTGTAAGTGACCATTGCTATCTACTGATGATAGCTGATGAACGTAAGTGACCATTGTTATCTTCTGATGATAGTTGATGACTGTTAGTGACCATTGCTATCTACCGATGATAACTGATGACTGTAAGTGACAATTGCTATCTACTGATGATAGCTGATGACTGTAAGTGACCATTGCTATCTACTGATGATAGCTGATGACTGTAAGTGACCATTGCTATCTACTGATGATAGCTGATGATTGTAAGTGACCATTGCTGTTTACTGATGATAGCTGATGACTGTCAGTGACCATTGCTATCTACTAGTGATATCTTATGACTGTAAGTGACCATTGCTATCTACCGATGATAACTAATGACTGTAAGTGACCATTGCTATCTACTGATGATAACTGATGACTGTAAGTGACCATTGCTATCTACTGATGACAGCTGATGACTCTAAGTGACCATTGCAATCTACTGAGGCTGATGTCTGTTAGTGATCATTGCTATCTACTGATGATAGCTGATGACTGTAAGTGACCATCATGCTATCTACTGATGATAGCTGATGACTGTAAGTGACCATTGCTATCTACCGGTGATAGCTGATGACTGTAAGTGACCATTGTAATCTATGATAGCTGATGACTGTAAATGACCATTGCTATCTACCTACCGATGATAACTTATGACTGTAAGTGACCATTTGCTATCTACTGATGATAGCTGATGACTGTAAGTAATCATTGCAATTTAAGGATGTTAGTTGATGACTGTTAATGGTCATTGTTATCTACTGCTGATAGCTGATGGTTGTATGTTACCATTGCTATGGCAGAAGGTCACGTGACATAGCTAGAGCGTGATACTTTGGGGCATAGCCGCCGCCTCCTGTTCATTGCAAAGATATTTCGTTCGAGTTTAAGGTAACTGATGGTTGTATGTGACCATTGCTATCTACTGATGATAAAATATAGAAAGATGAAAAAAAGTCACCCGACTCTTGTCTATAGAGCAATTTCAGACATGTGCATTGAAGCTAATTTTTTTCAACTGGGGTCCAAGATGTTTTTGTTCAGTTTTTGAATCCAAAAGGACCCGAAGAAAAACCTGTGGAAGCGAGTATGGACTGAAAACCAAATGCACATAAAGCGCCGGGCTAGGAACCCGGGACCTCATTGGTGCAAAGCAAGGAAGTTTTGAGTAGCCTACTTCTTATTTCACTTGTGGACCCATCAAGTCGCGGAATGTTGTTCGTTACGCACCAGCAGATCTTTAAGGAACCTTTTACCTTAAACTCGAACGAAATATCTTTGCAATGAACAGGAGGAGGCGGCTATGCCTCAAAGTATCACGCTCTAGCTATGTCACGTGACCTTCTGCCAGTATTTAACGTACTGTGGGAGAAAAAGTAGTTCTCAACAGAAAAGTCAAAATGGAGTTGATTATCCAACTCCAACGGATTTAGTATTTACAAACATTGGTTTATATTCAGAACATTTGGTTTGATTTTAATTTTAATTTTTCCAAATCAATACCGCCCGCCCACCCCCCACCCCTGGCAATGAACGTGCCCCAAGTTTTATTTACAGCGAGGAATATATGGGGAGTTATAAATTCAGGTGAGTTCAGTTATAAGTGAGTTAAAAAAAATTTAAAGTACAGGAGGAGGATACACATTGAGGGGAAGGTTATCTCGACCAACTTTTAGTCCTCTCAGATGACTTAATATACAGTAGTGCACCTATTTTTTTCTGCAAACGCTATCTAAGCTAAGTGAAGTCTACAGATGGGCGGCATGGGCCCGTATTCAGAGGGAGGGCTTTTAGCAAAGGCCTCCACTTTTCATTTTGAAATTGAGTCGCTAACGCCTTTCTGCAACTCTTTTTATACCTCTTGGTCAGATTAGCCATTTCTGGCTATCCAGGTTGGTACTTTTGTATGAGCTTGGAAGAGACCATGAGTTCATCATGGATCTAATGGCATGTGTCCGTCACGGACCAACCGAGGTAAACAAACAAACAAACAAACATGGTTATAGGTCTGAATGAGTTCCAGTATGCAACTCCACACATTTTAACTCATTTCTATACCGGTTTAAATCTCCAAAGACTCCGAGTTAACTTTTTTCTTGTACTGGGTCATTCATGCAACAAAATGCAATATTTTCTTTAGAACTTAGTCAAAGTAATGCATATTGGCTCACTGAACACTGGCCAAAAATCGTCATGTCTGGATAATGTGAAATATTTAAAAGTCGTGTGTGGGTGAAAATAAAAGTTAACAACTACTTTTCAACGTTTGGTTCAAAGGTTGTTCCCACGGTTGCCGAATTCGATTGGTTAATATAATTTGCTGACGCTTGAAGGCAACTCTGGTCTTTAACTCACAATTCTGAATTCGGCTAATCGGCTGTTAGTAGCCAGCCTTTTGCGTCAGACTGGATTTATCTTGACGGCTGGCAAATAATTGTAGATATTGTGTTGTTGGCTTTAATTTCGATCATTTCATCTGGAATTATTTGGATTGGTATACACAGGTTTGACAAGTCTGTGAATATGGATTTGACGTTAATTTGCAAATCATAGACCAAATCTATGTTATTTTTAAGGAAAATAAAAAGGATAATATAAGCTATACAGTTGAAGACGAGGAAGTTAAATTTGACTGAAGTTCTATCAGCTGATCAGGTAGGACGAACTTTCTTATCATAGTGTATAAAACTTTCTAGCTGAAACTTAACTGAACAATTCCAAGTTTTACTTTATATCGAAAACATTTGGTGTCTGAAGTTATAGTAGGCCTATAGTCGTGATTATAGTCAGGATCATGCGTAATGATAATATCATTCATTTCATTTTAAGTTTTCATGATTTTAACTCTAAAATAACTTGGTTATGTCCAGTGCTGCTTATATGTCTATCATTATGTCAAGATGCTTCCCCTGAATAAGTGCTATCTACAGAAGAAAGCGTCTGTATATGACTCGATGGGTGGATTCGATGTGCTGTTTATTTCATTCATTTTTGAAAAACACAACATGAAATATGAAATTTTAGAAATATTGACCTATAATAGGATTAATATTTCCTGCATCAGAAACTGCATAAAATATTATACTGTAGGAATAAGAATGAACGGGATTAACGCGGAATTACCATATGTTGCGATGAGTTCAGCCTAATTTCGATATATGCATATAAAACTGAAATTCCGGGAAACTTTTAACGCTGCTCAGATACATTAATTGATACTTTTCAGTTATACATAATTCCGTTTTAATATGAAATATCAAATATATAGCTAGATGTATTCATGATAGGAAGAGGTTATCTAAACATACAAGACACAAACAAAATTTAGATACATGTACATTCATGCAAATCTATTTTTGTGAAAATCCGTGTTTAATCACAAATTTATTCAACATCTCCCATACAGATTAATTCACTATTATGACCCCGTATAATCGGATCAGTAATGTTGACACAATCGTAACAAATAACTAAAACATATTTACTCGCTTTATTGAAATATAAATCTCACGATTAATAGACAATATTTAATCATGGAATTTCTTAATAGAGGTATCAAGGACATTTGCGCAATTCAAACTTT
>JXSR01S028669.1:79029-89206 GCA_000969725.1 Ophiothrix spiculata
AAAACTTTTCAAAATTTTCGACAATTTCTGCAAAATTTTCAACAATTTTTGCAAAATTGTTGATGAATTTTGCAAAATTTTCTAAAAGAATTACATCAAATTAAGAGGATGGTGGGTCTTTGAGTGACAAAGGTTGTTTTAGTGACAAGAAAGTTTAAAAATTAGGGGGTCATTGAGTGCTAGTGATAGTCGGTAAAAATAGGGGGTCTTTCGGTGAGAGGGTCTGTTTTGGTGGCACATGGCACGTACCTCAATGTTGAGTACTCCACCGAGAAAAAATGGGGTCGGTCGCAGAAGGCCGAACAAACTTTTGGCTTAAGGCCTATGAGAATGTATAGATATGTATGGCCTAACAAAGTAAAAGTAAGCCATGCTAGCAGTGGTGTTACAAGCAGGGCAACATACCCAAATTATTTGGGTATTAAAAAAGAGAAAAGAGTGGAGAAGATGAGTAAATCCTGGACTCTAAACCGCATTTGAGAGTGGCCGGTTAATAGATCTTCATTTTTTGTTTTTCATTCCTCTCTATATAAAAATCACACAAACCAGCACTAAATCAATAAAATTATGTGAACAGAAACTTAATATTCTCACTTTGTACTTTACATACCATCTTACTTTGGCGCGACCACTATTTGATCTCGGTATCTCGTGATTTTGTAAAATGCAGGCCTATCATACTATGTTAATCTTGTTAAAGTTGGATTGATTTATTCTACCTCAAGGCTCTGTCACACATTACCGTATAGAGCAAAACTTACTCCTAGTAACGTACTTTATCCCACTTTTGTTCTGTTTTATGATTTGTTGTTTGTCATGTGTTCATTACAAGTACGTTCAATACGTTATCCATACGGTCTGTCCATTATTCATGTGGTGTATGTCTGTTTAGCACACATTCAATATGTGAAACTTTTGTATGTTGTTTGTACGTTTTGCTCTATACGATGATGTCTGATAGAGCTTTCAAAGTGAAAACATTTAGAACCAGACACTACACAAGCATTATACTAAATAAAGCATGATCATTGTGCCATTGAAGGAGGCTTGCTCTAAGACTTCCTCATAAGTCAGTTACATGTAATAATATCAAATTATTGCAAAACATAGATCAAAAAGTCATTATATATAGGAGGTTTGGTATATATCAATTATTTTTTGTACTTTTTCTTTCTCTTTTACAGGAGCAATTTTGGTGCGACGAACAAACATTATTCTCATCTCTGGAAACCCTCTCATCGAAGGCCGAGATCGTCATGGCTTCACCTTTAACCTGGCTGTCTTCCCAGACACAAGCGCCAATTATAATGTCATTGGTTCAAATCTATGGATGGTTACGTTATTTCTCAACACCCAACAAGATGGTCAGGGCGAACGGCTAGCAGAAACGACCGCGCTGTTATCCAGCGAACAGATGAGTGCATCATGGATTCCCCCAAATACGATGAATATTCCGAGCATACAAGCGTTGCTTTCACTGAATCAAATCACATGTCGTGATATGCTGTACGTCTGCGCAAGTATTGATCGATCACGGAATCCATCCACAAATTTTTACATGCAAGGAACACCAACAAATTCATCACTTACTGGATGTACAACTGTTAGTTGCACAGGTAAATAGTATAATTTGAATAGAAGTGATTTACCTTTAAACCTTTCATTTCTAATGAGGTGCAAAACTAGTAACGAAAAGCTTTTTTTGATTTTATTACATTTTGTGGAAATTGCCATAATATATTTAAGAGTGCATAGACTAATTTTTCAAAATTTAGTTTCCGCTTACATATGGAATATCAACATTGAAGAGGTATGAGTTTTATAATTTCAGTTGAATTGGTCCAACCATTTTTATATTATGAGCAATTTTGTATTTCACTGGTGCCTATATACTTCACTGTATAGATTTTACCATAAAGTAACATATTTTCACTTATATTTCCAAATGGAATATATTTCAGCCATAAAATTTCACATGGGTAAAAAGAAAAATAGGACAGATATTTTGGTACCAAAATCTCAAAAAAATTGAAAAAAAGTTCTTTTAAATACAGTGGCACAGTGGTACTTCCATTAATTTGCAATACTATTTGATTGCCACCCCCAGTACTGTCAAGTACTGTATTTTTACAATTGAACCAGCATAGCCATGCTTTTGCAGAGTTTCTTCTTCTTTTTCTTCATTTTTTGAGGGGAGGGAGGGGTTAGGGGAGAGAGAATCTATTTCACATGTTGTAGCACTTTCGAGCCCTTGGTTGCTTGTTGATATTCCTTTTCTATTTTCTCTTAAAATGCTTGGAGTTTTTAAAGTTTAAGAATAAAATTGAATCAATGCTTTTCTTCAATTTTTTTTTCTTCAGGTGTAAGAATCATTACAACTAGACTTATTTGGAAAACTCAAAATTCCCTTCGTGAAGGGTTCCAATCTCAAAATTGTCAGTTTGATATACGCATGGCTTCCGACCCACAAGGAGGAAGTGTATTTGGAGAAAATCTCTGGAGGGTACTATTTTTTGGAAATGCTGTATCAGATGGGAGTGGAACTAGAGTCCAGCAACAGGAAATCACACTTATACTCCCGAACTCCAACCGAGGCGTTCAAGCAGGAGTCGAGGCGGTACTTTCTGATATAGCCACTACTTGGAGTATGTTAGGTTTGACGTGCTCTCAGACGCCGTATATTTGCATCGAAGTCCAGAAGAATCCCAATTCCAATCCAGATTTCACCATTACTGGAGATCTTATTGACTGTGTAGAGTTACCATGTAGAGGTAAGATTTTAAAATAAAAATGTGATTCAGAAAAACCCCCAAAATGTAACAAACATAATTAAGTAACATAAAATTACAAAATTAGATTGTACAATTAGGCCTAAAAATTGTTTGTTTGCCCTCCGGTGGGAAAAAAATGAAATTTTGGGTTGGTCAGTCGGTCAATTTTTTTTAACATTCTCAAATAATGTTCATTTTTCATGTCATTCCAAGGATTTTATCTCGAATACCAAACAGTGAAGGGCTTAACCAACGATCATGGGTCATTATTTAGATGAGACACATATTTCATACACTAAACATGAAATTTACTACTGCTAAATTTTACATTTTTATTAAAAATGGTGAGTTTTCATATTTTAGGTCTTTGAGGAAAAAAAATTCCAGCCCCAAATTTTTGGCATTTTTACGATCTGTCGCGGAGGGTAAACAAACAATTTTTTTAGGCCTTACAGGACAATATATTGACTGCAGGTGATGGTATTATCAGGAAAAAACACAAAATTTTAGGCTAGTTTGGGGTCCTTTTTCATTAATTTTTCAAGAAGCACCCAATTTACTTCTTTGGGTGTTTTTTCTGACCCTAATTTTTTATTTAACCAGATAATTAGTGTTGGTCAGGTTACTAATTTTTTCTAGGCCCTATATAGAAAATGAGTTCGATATCAATTAATATATGCTTATTTTTATGAAACACAGGTGTTAAAATCATAGACACGTCCCTCGACATTGAAACTGGCAACCCACTCGTTGAAAGATCACAACGCCATTCAATGAGCTTCAATCTGGATTTACAACCCGACCCGACCGGTGGCGCCGCAATCGGTACAAACCTATGGGCAGTTGCTCTTTATGCAAGCAGTGGTTCTAGCACCGCAAGAATAACTCCGACAGTCCAAGTCGCAATGACGGCAGCTCAAAGCGGGACGACTTTGCGACCACCGACGAATGCGAGGATCCAAGGCATGGAGGCTAATCTGAATTTTGACGGATTGTTGTGTAACCAGTTGGTATTGGTTTGTGCAGTACTGAGCAAGAACCCTTTGGCGAGTCCTAGTTATACTTTTGAGACGGATTCAAACAATTTGGCTTTGACGGCTTGCACTAACGTGGAATGTCGAGGTATGTATGTGCCATATGTAAAGATTGAAAAGTTTAAAAATGCATATGACTTATAGTGCACTATGCCCCCCCCCCCCCCACCATGGGCGCGTGTGGTCTAGTGGAACAGTGCAGGACTCATAATTGGAAGGTTGCGAGTTCAAGCCCTGCTAGCGCCAAGTTGTTGTGAACCTGGGCAAATCACTTTATCACACTTACCTCATCGACCCAAGTGCATTTTGGAGCTGTTTTGGGGGAATATCACAACCTAAGTGCTGATAGGTCTGCGCCTTTGGTCATTGGCTGCGAGTGGCCTAGTGGTTGTGGTGTTTCCCTTTTACGGCATAATAATAATGGCCAGCGCTGTATCCTTTGGCAGAGGTGCAATATAAAATGCCAGAATTATTTATTATTATTATTAAATGTAAAGAGGAAAGATTGAAAAATGCATGTGATTTTTAAAGTGTGCTTCCCTTACTTTGTAATTATGCCATGAAACTTATGCCAAAATTATGGATATATTTTCAAGAAAAATTGTTACATTTTGATATCTCTTCAAAGTTTGTGAAAGATATCTGTTTAACACATATTTGCAACTTGCAAGTTGTTAACAATGAAAAGTTTGAAATGTTTTCTTGTAAACCAAACAGGATTTAGGAACAAGAATAAATCCTGAAAAATACAATGGCTCCAACAAGATGACATGATCTGCCACAAATATTCAATACAAAGTTTAAATAAATTCTTGCATGCGCACTGCACATTACATATTTATCTTGTAAGTCACAAAGTCACAAAGAATATATTAATCAGATCAATGAAAGGGTAGAAATACAAGGCATTATCAAAATAACTTAGTGCATGTTAATCTATTGAAAAAAGAACAATTTGATTTCCGTAGCAGAACATCAAACATCAACAAATCAACAAAAAATTGTTGAATAAACTTGTCTTGTATTTGATGGAATGCTGTATAGTATATTATGCGTGTGTGAATAAATCATAATCTTTTGTGTTTTTCTATTGAACTTTTTCAAAGTCACAAAAGAAAGTGTGTTGTTTCAAGGTCTATATGGTATAAGAAGCTTGACATGCAATGCAGGGTATACCTGAACGTGGGCGTTTTGGCATTGTTTGCAACGTGTGTACATTTTGCTTCTGATTCAGTGATTTCAAAGTTGGTTTGAAGAATTCATGTTAAATATGAAGCAATATTACAGCACATGTATTGGTGAAATCATTAAATTTCCTACAAATCAAATCTGTAGGATGCATAATAGAACTAGCACCTTTTCCCTCCCAAAGACTAGGCGTGCTTCCGGGGCAAAAGGCACACTTTTGATTATGCTGCAGAGAGTCACAGACAGCTCTGAGCAAGAGCTAGGTGCGTATGATGAGAGCGTGTGCTACTACGCAACGATATAAATGAAAGTGCACCCCGCATGTCTTGATTGGTTGTTTGACGCGGTGATCGTGTGAAAAAAAGAATGTCTTTTGTACTACGCTATGGCATACGCTTGTTAAAAGACCTACAATTGATTATTCTCTATACCCAGGGGGTACTGAAGTTTCGTTGGTATAAAGTTTATTGGTCCAGCTACATGTATCAGTTGTAGAAATATTATGCGATATGCAGTCAAGGCTAATATTTTAAAACTCAAAGCAAAACTAATAAATATTGGACAGAAATCATCCAATTTTATCATAATTTATGCTTAGGATCCAATTTTTTCTCACACTTTCAAAGTACGAGTATAATAATAGGTAAACAAGCAATATTTGTAGATGTGATGTGAAATTTTGTGTGCCATCCATTTACACTTCAATTTTCAAGAAAAGGGTACCCATCTATACATGTAGGTCAGATCTTCCAAAGTTTTATTCATATTTATACAAATATTCCCTCCCCCCCCCTTTTTTTTATCTCTTTCACTCCAGAATAAAATTTTCACCATATCCGTCCTATTTCACCGGAAAGCCGCTCTGAGTGGCTCACAGAGATCTAACTTTATGATAGCATACGATAGTTAGTGTGGCAGGGTTGTTTTCTTTGCTAATAAAAATGATGGTGCTAGATAGCTCTTCGTTTCAACTGCTGGCTGGCGAATGTTCGACCAATTTGGGCTTGTTGTTTTGTTTAGAGCTATTTGAAAAAATGTGTCAAAGTGGAAATTCCGGCAAATCAGCTCCACAAAATCACAAATTTTGGACAATTTTGATAAGTATACTTGACCCTTCTAAGTACAGAGTTTTTAAAGGAAATGTATTTCAGTAATTAGGAGTCTCTGTGCAACAGTCCCTAAAATCCCAAGGTTTTCTGATAATTTTTTCATAGTATGTATTTCATTAGTTTTAACTGACATCAGAAAAGGTTGTTTTTGACAGTAGCTCAAGTTCAAGGTTTTGTTATGCGACTTTCACATTTCTAGTTATAATTTGTGCATTCAATAGTATGACAATCACTAATTGATTCAAATGAAATTGTCAATTACAAAAGATTTCAGCTAAGGTAAAAAAAAGGGGTTGACTCAGAAACCTGCGCATTGCTATGTAAAAATGGATTTAGTGCGTAGAGCTACGCGCTGGTCTTTCATTTTTTTTATCAAGAGTAATCCAGCGATCGACCACCATCCGGGTTGCTGTCATTTACTGTTGAAATTTTACCTAGAATTTTACATTTTATTTCAACTGTCAAGATTTCCCATAGTTAAAACGGGTGGGATCGTACTTAGAAACTGGACACTTCACACACATAAGTTGGGCGACCAAAATTTTAAAGCGTTAAAAAAAAGAAATATTGCATACCATATGGCTAATTTCCTAAAAAAAAATAAAAAAATAAAAATTTGCATACCGCATAGCTTTTTTGCAAACGTTTTCTGAGACAAACTTTTTTTTCTTTAGCCTAAGCAGTCAAAGGACTCCTTATGACATTCTTAAGTCAGGATTTTGTTTTGACATTTGATTGAAATGTGAAACAATATCTTGCCCTGATTGGACAGAAGAATGCCACCGTCTTTATATAGCAACTTAGTATTGACACTGGTCAGCATAATTTAGATCAAGTTTCTATCGCGTAATTGTAGAGCGTAACCGTGGTGATATCAATATCAGGGCATGTCTAATGTTTCCAATAGTGACCTCCAAACAGTTGTAAGCTTATTTCTCTAAATAATAATCAGAACTCCCTAAACAGGTCTTTAAGTAACGGTGAACAATGAACTTCTGTACAGGCAAGGTCTAGGGTGACACATTTTGGGTGTTTGGCTTTTAGTTTTGTAAAAAGATACGGATCCATGTCTTTTTCTGTTCCAAAATATAAAACTTGCACTTGTCCTCTGTCACTCAAATAAAGTTGGACCCAGGCTGAGGAAACATGTATACCTTGAAAGCTAATACTTTATGCTAGCAACCTACCCTTGTACAATTTACATTGATTTAGATTAAATGTCACATGTACCATACAAGGGGATATTAAAAAGTTTTAAAGATCACCCAGAAGGAAAGAGTTATATTGGCTCATTCCATAGAAAATGAAACTTTTTTGAGTTCAAGCAAAAAATCAGCTTTTTTATTCGACGACATAAACACGTTTTTCAGACATACATTTATGACTTGGTACGTGAGAAGTGTTTCCCTATCAAAAATTGAAAAAGTTTTTCTATCCGTGCATGAATGAGCACATGTTTTATTTCAAAAATGTCACAAATGTTACCAAAAAGTTATACCAAAATACCACAAAACAACGCATTAAAATAAATCCTGTTGATAGAATTTCCTACCATTTTCATGCAATATTTGTTTTTAAATGTGTTACCCATCATCTGTGTAAAACGCAATAAAAAATTCACTAACACTTCAGAGAATTTGTACTTTGAAGTCATTTGGAGCAAAAACTATTTCCGTGCGATGTCACAAACGTTACCGAACGTAACATGAACTTTACTCAGGATTTTGGCAATTAATTTAATTTTCAAACATCTACATGTGTTAACCCTGAGCACCATTATCAACAACAAACTAAAAACAATTGCCTTGAGAGTTGAGACTAGCTAACTTTAAGAATGATATTTTAGTGTTCATACATACAATTTTGTAATATCTATCATCAAATTATAAATCATGCCTAATTTACTTTTCTATTTTGACTATTTTTTATCATCAGGTGTATCCATCACTAATCTAAATGTCGGCGTCCTCAGTGGCAATCAATTCTTATACGGCAACCCCTCCCACACCTTCTCCATCTTCTTCGCCGGTCTCGTTGACGCATTGGGAGCATCAATCTCCGGCAGTGGACTCTGGCGCGTGACAGGATATCTCAGCGCCGACCCAAACGGCGCCGGTACACCACTAGCCGAGATGGAATTCAGCTTAACGCAGACCCAGCAAGGCACGGCAGCTAATGCAGGGTTAACTTTGACCTTCCAGTCTTTGTCGGGACAGATGGATCTTAGCCAGGTTCAGGGATGTCCGGAATTTTTATATTTCTGTGTGAATTTGATGAAGGGCAATGCTCCTACTCCTGACTTCACGTTGACTGGAATTGCTCAACGGTGTATAACTGTGTCTTGTGGAGGTAAGAACATATTTCTTTGATTTTTTTTTTTAAATGTCAGTTTGAGATTTTTTACCTATTTTGACTTTATTTTTTGACCAAGTATACTTTAACATCCAATATTTTAGGATTAGGGTTTAGGTTACGGTTATATGTTTAGTGAGCTAGGGTCAGTCATGGTTTGTGAGTAAGGGTCAGGTCATGGTTTATGAGTTAGGGTTGGGTCATGATTAGGGTCAAGTTTTTGATTGGATGTGAAGAATACTTTTTTCTTTTTTTTTTAAATATTTCAAAGAAAATCAAATGCATAACTTAAAAAAATCTGATCCTAGACATGTTTGTGTAGATACTAATTACAAGCAAAATAATTCAGATACACAATTTAGGGCTTATACAATTCTGCCAAAAACTTACATTGCTTACTTATGTTCTGCAGCAGATGAAATTGCTTCCAGAAATATGGATTGAATTATTGCTGAATTTAAAAGCAAAAACTTTTTCAATTAATGATGATTTTGCATGAGAGTTTTCTATGTAGATGACTTTATTGCACTGCTCTGAAAATTGTTAAAAGTTAGAGGGATAACTAGGTACTCTGACCGGGTAAGGTTTCTGTAGACTGTTTTTTCATGTCGGCATGACCTTATTTAGCATGACAATCAAAATATTGGCCAAACCTTCAAAAATAAAAAAATTCAACATCTGAATGGGTGTTTTAGATTAAAAATCCCACTCAGAAGTCTTTTTTTTTAAGTTTGTTATTTTCAGCTTGTTTGGAAGCCCAAGTGGCCAAAAAATGTGTTTTTTGTGATTTTCTCAAAAAAATGTGATTTTTGGTCAAAAACAACATCCCCATCATGTTCTTTGTGAAAATTCCTTTTTAGAAATGTAAACTATTATTAAAGGGGCTATTCATGATCTACTTTTTGACCTCAAGGTCACCTCTATCAAAATCGAGGTTTTTAGCTTGTAAGAATCATCAACTGGTATATGGTACGATCCCAAAACCATTCTTTCATCTGTGCTTGCATTTTTGAGAAAAGTGAGAAAATGTGTCATTTTCTAATTATTGTCGGGGCCCCGACAGTAATTACAACACAGTAGACTATGGGGATTTTAAAAATGCTGAAAAGCTTTTAACTTGGAAACGAATGATCGGAATCAAGTGAAATTTTCAGTATATATTTATAATGTACTCTTCTTCTTATTTAGCTAGAAAACAGGCGAGGTTTTAATCACATCAAAATCATGAATTGCTCCTTTAACTTTAAGCACTTTGTTAAAAAGTTATGGTACAAAACAAACTTTCAAAAATGTGAAATTGAGTAAGGTATTGTCCCCCCCTAACTAAATACCCATCCACCTGTCAATTTGGATGGGGACATTGCTTTCACTGGCAAGAACCATCAACAATGAATGATCTGAAGGTGTACAGAAATTTTTTTTGCTGGAAATTTTTATTGACAGTTTCATTGAAATTAGCACACTTCATTGTAATTCTAGCCAAAGTTCTGATTCTGATCAGGCGAGGGCGGCCACGATTTAGTAGAAGATAGTACATTTAGGGCTAGGGGTTTCTAGAACACAAATTTAGGATACATTTTACATGTCTTTCTATTGGCACATTAATATTGAAAATGTTAAAAAGAATATTTTTATTTTTATTCAAATAATAACAAAAGGGCTCCTATAGTGATTATTGTATTATTCTAAATCCGCTGGGGTTCACACGTGAACCCCATTCGTA
>JXSR01S028669.1:119254-129761 GCA_000969725.1 Ophiothrix spiculata
TGCCACTATGTCTATGATGTATACATGAAGGCACTATATCATGAAAAAGCACAAATAGCAACAAACACATGTAAGTTTTGCGATTCTTTAGAAATTACATAAAAAGCACTAGATTGTAATCAAACTTGTGAATTTAAGAAAGAGCACAAAGAGCAAACAGTGCAGATAGTTGATTGCTAATCCTGTCATATTTGTGAGTCCAAAGCCCCAATAACGAAAGACCGCAGGTGCGGTAGCGTCGAGATCGCTGCGGCTCGAAACCAGACGGCTGTTGGATTTTAAGTCTAATTTATAAAGAAACCCGCAGGGCTACATAGTCTAAAGCGTACCCCTTCACGAGTTAGCATTTTTAGGTGGTTGATGGTTTATTAGGTCCAATTTATAAAGAGCCCCGCAGGGCTACATGGTCCAAAGAATTAGCACTTATAAAACAATAAAACGCACAAATAGCAGAATTAGCACTCAATATACCATTGAGTTGTTATAAAATACCAACAGCGCACAAATCGCAGTAATTGCACTTAATTGATTCAATATATATTTATAAATCGAAAAAACGCACAAATAGCAGAAATAGCAATCAATTATAACACCAAGTCATCACAAAACGCAAAAAACGCATAAATAGCAGTAATAGCACCCACCTAAATCAACTTGTACTTTAAGAACGCACAAATCGCACAAATAGCAATCAACTTTGTCATCATGTTCTTACAAAACGCATGAAACGCACAAATCGCAGAAATAGCAATCAAGTATATAGTACCAAGTGTCTAAAAATGGTAAATCGCACTAAACACCCCCTCTGTCAGGGCTGTTTTCTTTGGACTTAAACTTTTAGCGCGATCGCGTAAGGGATAAAGAAGAGTGCTATTTGCGCTATTTCAGGCTATAGTGCCTTTCTCGATGTATATTCCACTATACCAACATGCACCATTTCCGACCAATTAATTTATCTTAAAGCACTATATTTGTTTGTTATGTATGTCTTTGAAACAGTGAGGCACTGTACCAGTGCAATGGCTAGACCATTGAACTTAATCGAAAAAGGAAAAAGGTTGCGAGTTCAAGCTCTGCTCTTGACATCTCGGTGTTGAGTTTTGAGCTATGGTGCATTAAGAGTCCAGCGATTTCATCACTGCAACATCGCTCGACGTCTACCGATAATGCAGTCTTCAAAAGTTATAGCGCAATATATGCGAAGCGCATGTAAAGACTGCGTATCGACAGACATCGTGCGATGAAATCGTTGGACTCTGAATGCACCATTAGTCTAAGCTGTTATTTATCAATACTTTTTCTCCCCAACTAGGTTTTTCTATATGTGTGACTGTATACAGCAGATATTTAAAGAAAACTTTGTTTACCCACAATCCTCTATTGTATTGTCAAGTTTTCTTACTGTAATTTATATATACACATGTACTACCTGTTTGAACATTTTTTTTGCCATTTTTTTCCCAAAAAATTTGTATAAATGTTCCACTTTATTTCAGAATAAAGGTCGTTTTATAGTTTCCAACTGAGGTGGTATTGACATTTGGGATAAATTCATAGCATACTTGTGGTGAAAGTGCCATTGTCATCACAAATAATGACATTGGATTCAAATCCATATTTCTTTGTATTCCTATCACTGCCAATAAGCAAGGTCATAGCACTGCCATTCAGAGGAAAAACACAGTATGTGCAAAAACGAATCATGGTAGATACTTCCTTTAAGCTTCCATAGGCGGCGGACCGGGGGGGGGGACGGGGGGACATGTCCTCCCCCTAAATTTCAGGAGGGGGGGACGTACCCCCTCAAAAAATAAAGAAGAAAGAAAGAAAAGGAAAGGAAATTGAAATTTTCCCTTTGTTTTGATAATATAAACGTTAATAATCAAAAAAATTGCGCGCTTCGCACAAATTGCACTGTAAGCTTCAATTTTATTTCCGTCTTCCCTGTGCTAGAAAGTTATGTAGTTATAGTATGTTACTATCCATCGCAGATCTCGCAGATCAAGTCGGGTATTTTTCATTTTGTGCTACTATTCAAAATAAAAAAAATATAACATTTTGTCAAAAGTATGATTTTTGTAGCTTTCCTATACCTCTTGCAACGTATTAGCTTTCTTTTCAAGATTTTTAATGCATATACTCTCTTACAAAGTATCAACTTTCTCTTCAATTCAAAATTATTTGAAAATCAACATTTTCCATATATAATCCTATTGGAAATGTCCACAAAATGAAAATTTAAACTCTAAAGTTTTCTTGGTTTTACATATTCTAACAAGTCATGCTTCGAAGAAACATAGCTCTATTTCTGGGCGTCATTTGAATTTGAAACAAGTGTCCTTTTAAAAGTAGAAGATGTGATCTTTTTGAATCTGCAGTAATACCAAATCAGGTGCGTAGCCAGGATTGCATACCCCGGGGTGCGCAATAAGTCCATAGGCTGCTAGGGGCGCCTGCCTATATCGGACGGGTCGCCAAATGTATTATTAGCAGTAATTAGGACTACTGCGCTTTTTTTGTGTTTTCCGTTTGGTTTTTTTTTTGTAGACCCCCGGGTGCGCGCGTCCCTTCCGCACCTCCCCTGGCTACGCCAATGCAAATTTACCTGGGACCGACTTTATTGAATCTTTGTGGTGGATGGTTACATACTTATACATACATATAACATGCTGCCGGGGGTGTTACTCAGTGGGGAGCCGGGTATACGTATGCGCAACCAAGAACGGTTGAATTTTTGACCTTCAAGGTTTACCAAAGGCCCCTTAAAAATGTGAAAAATAGTTTACATATTGGTTGAATTTCTCAAAAATGGCACTGTATGTCCATTTTTTTCTTTTACCTATCGGTCACTGCCATTTCATTTTTGAGTGCAGTCTACATTGTAAAAATGTTCGTTGCTCAAGTAAAATTGGTTTACAAATGAGTAGCATTTTTTTCGCAGGTTTGCATATCTGGTGGTAGTTTAAGTCTCCAGCTGTGCATCCATACCCAACCGAAATCTGAGTATCCCCCCCCCCCCCCCGGGAAAGAGCATTGATTGTCTGCTCATTTGTGCACGAATCTTCTCTCTCAAATTTGGTTTGGGTAGGGACGTGCCTCCTGGAAATTTAAAAAGCCACCCATCCAAATACCAATTTTCAAGAAAAAGGGACCCATCCATATACCAAATCTTCCAAATTTTGAGTCACACTTAATCAAAAAACACATTTTTTTCCTGCCCAAATTTGCACTATATTGGCAAAATTCTCCAGGTTTTTGAGAAGAATTGTCAAATTTTGCACCAAATGGCACAAATTTAAGAAAATTTTGTAAAGAGAACCCATTAACATACCACATTTTGCGAAAAAAAAGGAACGATTGAAATACCAGAGCCTTATTTTGCTACCCGAATTTACGGTATGTCCCCATTAATCACTTTTGTACTAAGTACCCCCCCTGGGTCTTCTCCTTGGAGTCTCCCACAGCAAAAAGAAGTAGCTTCTATGTAATCTGCAATGTACATAATGCGTTTTTACTTTGGCAGGCAGTTCAGTACTTCAGCAAATCACAATAAAACAGGCATGCTGCGGTTTGGTGCTGGGGGCTTAGCATTGGCTTAACTTATACATCACAAAATATTTTATTGTATTCAAAGGTGTTGTGGCTTGAGAATTATACAGGCTAATAATTCAATATAAATATAATTTGTATATATTTTCTAAAAATGACATTGACTTCTCTGCTGGATCAGAGAATCAATTTTTTCAGGTACTTATGAGATTGCTATTTTGTACAAAACAACTTGATTCTATGTTGAATAAAATTGCACAAGATGATTAATTCTTTGTGCCTTGATTTAGAAATGATTTCAGTGGAAACAGACTTCTGAAAATGTCAGTGGAAACAACAATTCTGAAAAAAAAAACTCAACAGACTTTTGGCAAAATATTTCATTGGAACAGATTTTCTGAAAATGCTTTTGTTGGATATAGATTTTATGAAATGCATTTTTGGTAAAAACACCGTCTGAAAATGTTTTCACTGGAAACAGATTATCTAAACATGCACTCAGTTGAAACACTTTCTGAAAATGCTTTCAGTTGATCATATGTATGTTTGCATAAAACTGGACTAAAGTTAGTCCTGGATTAAGTGAAATAGATTCCTTGAAAAGAGCACCATATTTTAATATCTGTGATAATTTATGTCCTTGCTTTAAGATCTATGGTGAATTTTGGAATTCTGTTTTGGAACATTTGCGTTTTTTTTTTCAAAAAGAACAAAAATTGGTTCAGTCTGGGACTAACTAAGTTAGTCACAGACTTAACCATTCTTTATTCTAAAATAATTATTATGTTTGAAAACAGACAAATAATCAAGTAATAAAAGTTTCAGTTTAAACCTTAAACAATAACATAAATTATCTTTACCAAGATTTATTACTAAAAATGTGTTATTTTTTTTAAAATTTAAATTTCACTTAGTCCTGGACGCGTTCCTGGACTTACTTTAATCCGGTTTTGTTCATACGAACCATAAAACTATACAATGCCACAATTGATATACAAACAAATTCCAGTGCCTTCTCGGCAAAGATCTTTAATTTTTCCAATTTGAGATCCATGGTTGACAAGTCCATTATGCCTTTATGTTCAAATGTGCCATGTTGTTTATTCTGAATTCAGGTGACCCATTTGTGTGTTCGTTTGGAGCGCCATCCATCATCTTCACCGGTCTTTACACTGACTGGGATTCCGAATGACGATGCCCTCACATATTGCCAGAGAGTCACTTGTCAAGGTAGGAGAAAAATGTTTCTTGATGAATTTTGTTCTCTAATTTTGCTGAATTTGTATTTTTGATTATAAGCATACAGACAGTTAATTGGATTGATAACACTGCCCTCATTATTCTGTTCACATTATGGTTTGATGGGGGGCAGCAGTGGTAATAACTTTTGCCTGGACCGTGATTGGCTATAAATTTTTTAGTTCTTATGTTTTTTTTCTAATTTGCATATTTACCTGCCTTTGAGGAAAGTACAACATTATAATAAGTGCCTCGAGGTCCCAGGACTAAGGGTGCTATATAAAAGCCTGCTTATTATTATTATTATAACTCAAATGACAGAAATTGAGCAAAAACTTTAAACTTTTCAGCTGAGAAAGCTATATTTGGCTGAATTTTCATCAATTCACTAGACAGACCCCCCAAATCAGTTTCAAAAGCTCAATTTTTGTTCAATAAACCTCCAATCTGGCTCTAGACAAATCTACTATTTTCAAAGTTGCGTGCCCCCAGACTGATACAGACAACTGATAATGCATGTTCTTTTCTAACCCTTTTCAATTGTTTCTCCTTTCCTTGCTTTTAGCTCCATCTCCTTGTGAGGAACAGCCATGTCAAAACGGTGGATCCTGTATTGAAGTCAACGATGGAATCAATGATCCATTCTTTGTGTGCGAGTGTCTGGTACAATGGACAGGACAGCGATGTGATCAACGTAAGTATTGAAGTCAACGATGGAATCAATGATCCGTTCTTTGTGTGCGAGTGTCTGGTACAATGGACAGGACAGCGATGTGATCAACGTAAGTATTGAAGTCAAGGACGGAATCAATGATCCATTCTTTGTGTGCGAGTGTCTGGTACAGTGGACAGGACAGCGATGCAATCAACGTAAGTATTGAAGTCAACGACGGAATAAATGATCCGTTCTTTGTGTGTGAGTGTCTGGCACACTGGAACAACTGTGCGATCAACGTACGTAATGAAGGCAAAAATGGAATCAATGACCCCTTCTTTGTGAGTAAGTGTCTGGTACAATGGACAAAACAGCGATGTGATCAACGTAAGTATTGAAGTCAACAACTACTTCCTTTAAAACAAAATGTATACCGCATAACTGTTTTCGCAAAAAGGTTCTGAGACAAATCTTTTTTTTTTAGGCCTAACAGAATAATAGAATACCGACAGGTTACTGTGAACCAACTATTGTTCCAGGTATTAAAATTGACATAATTTCGTGCACTACCGCTAGCGGTACTGCACACATCCGCTTGCACTTCCGCGATCGCATCTCCGCTAGCGGGACAACCATAAAATATTTGCACTCCCGCAAGCAGGCACAACAAATCCGCCTAGTTTCATTATAACATTAAACACGCGGACATGTTAACTCCGCTTCGCATTCCCGCTAGCGGAAGTGCAAAAGATATTGTGTACTCCAGCTATCGCGAAAATAGCTCCGCTTTGTAATTCCGCTTGCGGTAATGCAAGAAATTATGTGCATTCCCGCTTCCCATACATTATCATGGAAAAAAGTTTAAAATTTGATACATGATCCTTTTATTCAAACACGCGGAAATGTAAACACCGCTTCGTAATTCCGCTAGCGGTATTACAAAAAATCATGTGCATTTCCGCTAGCAGGTAAAACAATTCCTGGGAACAAGCCTACATTCGACACGCGGGAATACTAACCCTGGCCCGCTTCGTAACACCAGACATTGTCGAGTGTGCATTCCCGCTAACTTCAATGATCTATTCCCGGATTTTTTTATCTTGGGATTGGTTTTCACAGAATGCGATTTTATTTTCAAACTGTCTTCAAACTTGTGGTAATTAATAGTCCCATCTATGCCTAACTTTTTGAGCATGACACATCGGGTTGAATTCATATCTTGTTTCTATTAACGACTTTTCAAACAAATAATTGACATTTTGACCATTTTATATAGGCCTACTTCTGAATCAATTCTTGAGAAACTATAGAAGCTCACCCACAATATAATCATGATTAATCATGTTTATATTTAGAATTACATGTCACGTCTCCGTATCTGATATATCGATTGGATGTTTTTGAAAGTTTGATTGACATTGACAATGATGGCCGCATGAAAACTTGACCTAGCCCTAATCGATGCATGTGTATATTGCCGATTAATAGGCCTACTTTCAACAAAAGGATTAACTTGGAGGTGCGATCAACACAGCCTTATTTCATGTGATTAATAACCAGTTTGAATTGGCCAAATCCTGCTATTGTTCCTTTGAATTGATTGGTGTAATAAACAACAAAAACTTCCTCGGATTTACGAACAATGGAAGATTTAAAATGTAAATTAGGCTATATAGACCTAATAATTATAAAATGCACAGAAAATTTACCATCTCCGGTAGCGGAGATGCGAAGAGGAGCCGACAATTAGCGGAAGTGCAAACGGATATGTGCAGTACCGCTTAAAATGAAGTAGAAACTTTGTTTATACGTTTTATAGTGGAGATGCAAAAAGATAGTTGCATCCCCGCTAGCGGAAATACGAAGCGTAGCAGACACATCCGCTTAGGCGGGATTGCACAGAAAAACGCGCATTTCCACTTGCGGAGACATAAAGCAGAGAATGTAATTTTTCTAATCATCAATCGAAGGAAATGCACAGAAAATTATGCATCTCCGCTAGGGGAAATACTAAGTGTAGTCGGCACTTCCGCTTAGCGGCAATGCAAACAGATTTGTGCGTTACCGCTAAAACTGTAGGGGGAACTTTTTAAACTTATAGCGGGAATGCACAGAAAACTTTGCATCTCCGCTAGCAGAGATACGAAGCGGACCCGACATTTCCGCTGCGGTACTGCAAATTTTGCTGTTCCAAAAAATAGTTCATTGTTCTCCATCTTTGGTGTCGGTTATTAGTAGACTCACAGTCATCAGTCACTTTAATACGGCAGATAAATTGCACTAAGCAGTAAATATTTGTATACTATTGCACAATGATTTTTCAAGTATGAAATGAGATTAAAGAATGTTCAGGATGTATAGCATCTAGATAAATCTGTAAATATGTTATCTTTTTTTATTTCAGCTGTGAATTTCTGTGCCAATGTGCAATGTTTTAATGGCGGAACTTGTGTAAATGAGGTCACGTCTTACAGATGTCAGTGTGCTGCTGGATGGACAGGGAATACTTGTGAAACACAAGATAGAGGTGAGGACAGGGGTCAAGAGGTCACTTTAGGTCAAGGGTCATGGGTCACATGGAAGAACATGTGTGAATGAGGTCACGTCTTACAGATGTCAATGTGCTGCAGGATGGACAGGAACTAATTGTGAAACACAAGATGGAGGTGAGGACAGGGGTCAAGAGGTCACTGTAGGTCAAGGGTCATGGGTCACATGGAAGAACACGTGTGAATTAGATCACGTCATACAGATGTCAGTGTGCTGCAGGATGGACAGGAACTAATTGTGACACACAAGATAGAGGTGAGGAAAGGGGTCAAGAGGTCACTTTAGGTCAAGGGTCATGGGTCACATGGAAGAACATGTATGAATGAGGTTACCGTGGTTACCTCATACAGTTATCAATGTGCCCAAGAATGGACAGGAACCAATTGTGAAACACAAGATAGAGGTGAGGAAAGGGGTCAAGAGGTCACTTTAGGTCAAGGGTCATGGGTCACATGGAAGAACATGTGTGAACGAGGTTATGTCATACAGATATCATTGTGCTCCAGGATGAAAAAAGAACCAATTGTGAATCACAAGATAGAGGGGGTCATAAACACCTCACAAAAGATAAGTGAACACTTAGTCTGAACCCATAAATCCAAGTAAGAATCCTCAAAGTCAAACGATATTGACATATATGAAAAATATGGAATCTCAGCTAAATATTGACCCCAAATTTGACATCAAAAACCATTACCATCATTTTACACTAGCCGTTTGAAAAATCTACCTCAATTTTCATTTCTCACATTTTGGGTATACCCGCAGTGTAATAGAGCATCACCACAATGACTGGTGGAATCGATAGACGATCAGTGTTTTTTCATTTTGCGTAGAGTACAGACCTGCTGTGCAAAGTCAAACCAATTTTATCCAAAAGGATAATTACATGTGTCTAAGTTGGTAAAACAGTTAAGATCGGCACAGCAGCTCTGTACTCTACGCAAAAAGAAAAAAAAAGAAAAAAAAGAACACTGATCGTCTATCGATTCCACTAGGCATTGTGGTGATGCTCTATTACACTGCGGGTATACCCAAAATGTGAGAAATGAAAATTGAGGTAGATTTTCAAACGGCTAGTGTAAAATGATGGTAATGGTTTTTGATGTCAAATTTGGTGTCAAAATTTAGCTGAGTTTCCATATTTGTCATATATGTCAATATTGTTGGACTTTGAGGGCTCTTACTTGGATTTATGGGGTCAGACTAAGTGTTCACTTATTTTTTGTGAGGTGTTTAGTTCATGTTGCAGTATGTGCTGTAAGGTAAAGCAATACTATAAGCTTTTGAGCAGAAATGGTTTTGAGTAAAAACAGCATAAAATGAAGGAATGTGACAATCTAAAAGTGTTTTTAAGTGTATTTTGTCAAAAACTTGTTTTGCCACAGAAAAATTGTGAAAAAGGACATGCACGCTTTCCTATATTAATACACGTGGAATTAAATTTGGGATCCCGAATTTAATTCAACAAATGGCCATATCAGGAAAAGTAAGCATATTTAAGCTAAATCGTTTGGAGGGTATTAATATCTACCAAAAACAAGCCCAAAAAACTCAAAAAGTCATGGTGACAGGGGGTGCTTCATTTTAACACTTTATAGTATTGCTTTAAAATCATTTTTATACAGATGCCAATAAATGTGATATTAGATAGAAAAGAACAAAAGATATAGAGGAGAAGACAGGGGTAGAAATTTGTTATAGTTCAGGGTTCATGGGTCACATGATGCCACACTCACACTTAACCATAGGTTATATTTTTTGATTGATATTATTAACAAAATGTGTTTCCTTTTTGTTTTTACAGTTGTAATAACCTCTGTGCAAGCAATTGCAAGAGGCTACCTCGGTGAGGGCAAATCCTCCAATCCTTTGACCTTTGACATCAGCTTTAGCAGCGACCCGAGAGGTTCCAGCATATCCGGCACCGGCCTTTGGAAGCTCATCGTCTTCTCCAACACCAACCAAAATGGCGCCGGGACATCTGTCATCCGATCCACGATTGATTTCAACCAGTTGAGTCAAGATAGTACTCCGCTGCCAGCAGGAGGGACAGCCATCTTGAATAATTTGATTGCAAACCTGGACTTGTCTGGGTTAAGCTGTAGTACGGTGCCATATATATGCATTAACTTACAGAAAGGGGACAATCCGAGCCCTGATTTTGAGCTGGCTGGGACTACCACACATTGTGTCCCTGTGGAATGCAGAGGTATGGTTTGATTAAAGTCATTCTGTTTTGATTTGTTTAACTAACGCACACGATTTCAGTTGTTGATTGAGTTTCAATAATAATACACACAAATATCATTTATTGTTTGCTAGTGAATTTTGATTTTGCCCTATCATTTCAAGGATTTCTTTTTCCACAAAAGAGGAAATATGAAACGGTGAAACAAGAAATATTTGCATGTGTACTTTCTTTAATGTTTATTAAAACTGAACATTCGAAGTTTAGACCCTACATGGAGTACAACAATTATTTCTCTGGGTTTCACCCCGGGGGGGGGGGGG
>JXSR01S028675.1:2115-14596 GCA_000969725.1 Ophiothrix spiculata
CCATATTCTATTTTCATGCATCAGTCTGCAATACAATCAGGTATATTAGGTTGTTTCTAGATAGGTCAGTAAATAATTCATGACTTTTATTTTCAACCCATACCTGATTGATTGCAATTTGTCAAGCTATTTATGACCCTGGGTATGTGCTGAGAATTAAATGGATTTTAGATGAGATCATCATGCTACAGAACAATATCCGAGTTGCAAATGCGTGATTGAGTGTTGAGATGGTAATTGGAAGCGAGATTGTTAGCATTTAACATTTCCTATAAATATGATGAAATTATAGGATATGTTATGTTATCAAATCACACCAAAAAAAGTGTGTTTCATACTTTGCATGAACCAGTGATACAAGTATTATTAAAAGACTCCGACAAGGAGCTGCATAAATGATAAAATAACCATTTTATTAATTGATTAAGTTATCAGTGGCCAATAATTTTTTTCAAAGTTGGTTTGAAATCTGCTTGAAATCAAACTTTTCAAAACTTGCTCCACTAAGATCAACAACAACAACAACACTAATAGAAAAAAGAACTCAAACACTATTCATTCCTTAATAAAGACTTGAGATAAGGACCATTTCCTGATAGCTTACATTGCCATCTAATTTTATCTCCTGAAACCCTGAGGTATTCAATATGACACTTACTGTAAATGGATTTATCATTTCTGCAATCATATCATGACCTGATTAGCTTATCTAACAATACAATTTGAGGGGAAAAATTCTCCTAACAACATTGGACATTACTATTTTAATAGTAACTTAAAAGTTTGATCAGATGTTTGAATTGCAATATATGATCAAACTCAAATTCATTTATGTTAGATCTATGAAACTATCCATAAGACTAGAGGCTAACACAAAATGGTAATACAAAATCAGGCATCTTTAATAATACTTGAAAATAGACTTGGAACAAGAACCATCTACTGATAGATGTACTATTAGGCCAAAAAAAAGAAACAAGTTTGTTTCTGGTAACCCGCGCGTGTTTCTGTTAAGTTACATATTTCCCGCATTATTTTTTTTTTTTCGTATTTCGTATCAAAAAAAATCTTATTGTTGATAAAAAAAACAATTCTGTAAAAAATCTTACTAGAGACTTGCGTAAAAACAAACAAAGATGCAACAAAACAAGTCGCATGTTGTATTATTGAACATGAAAGAGAAACCAAGGGCGGCTAAAGTTATATACAAAACTTTTATGGTTAATAATGATAATAATAAATAATATAAGAAACCAAGAACATTGTTTTAATGTGATATTCTGTCTGCATTTTGGTATAAAAAAAGAAAAAAGCATATCGCATTGCATTTTTGAAAAGTAAAAATAAAAAATAAAAAAGCGCATATCGCATTGTACTTTTCAAGCATGTTACCAGAAACAAACTTTTTTTTTTTGGCTTTAGCTTAATATATTAAAAAGAAGCATTCCATGCAAGACCCTGAGGTATAGAACATGACATACTTTGTGTAAATTGGTTCATCATTCTTGCAATCATATCATGACCTGGTTAGCTTATCTACCAACATAATTGAGGCAAATTGACTAACTCTACAACGTGTATTGAAAATGACAGCTCATCCTTGTTTCATAAACACAGGTAAAGGCAACTTTAATTAACTAGACAGAGGGCTAACCAAGCTTTATGTGGTGTATCAAAAACTTTTTTAACATTTCATTAACAACAAAAATATCTAAATAAGTATGACTGTTTTTCTTTCTTTATTCAGGTAAAATAATCAATTTTAAATAGCGATTTGTTACATAAATTTATACATATTTTTTCATTTTCTAATGCTTGGTATACAGTTGTAAGATTGCAAAATTGTTATGTGAATCAATATATTTTGTGTTAGCCCTAGTTCATGCTTACACACCATACTGTAAATACAAACTTTTGCACAGAAAGGCAATATGAGGTATAATTAGAACATTAGTACATGCTAATAGGTATGCAATCAGGTTATCTATTGGCTGCAAAACTGACCTAGTTCCAGGGAAAATGGTCAAGACTATTTCATGCTTAAAGGCCGAACCATAGCCGGCCTCCAAACAAAATTTTTCCTACCAAACATTTGGTTGTGATGTCACCAAATATTTGCCATAGAATTTAAACTATGAACGGGTAACAAACATTTGGTCCAATGTATATGGCAATTCAATAAAATGTGCAATCTAGCGCGAAATTTTATTTGGTCTCAACTCGGTGTTAAAGTTGTTTTGTTTGGAGGCAATCATCATTTTGATGTAACGACCAAATGTTTGGTAGCGAAAGTTTTGTTTGAAGGCAGACTATGTTTAGGCCCTAAGGTATAATTATCATTATGGTATACGAATCCTCTGCGTCATAATTATTTTTTTCATCTATAGCCTGAATAAGTTGGTGAATCATACAGCCTGTATCTCATTGGAATATAAATTATAAGCTCCGGGGTTTTTGCTGCATTTTCAATGGAATCTACAACAATTAAAGATTATCATAATTTCAATATTTAATACATACCAATGAAATATAGACTGAACAAACTCATTATAATTGCCGTAAAAGCTTTGAGCATCTGACAAAAGGACTCTTTAAAACAATATATGTATTACCACTAACTAAAAGTAATGAAAAGAAATATCCATTTACAATCCTGGAGGTGCGATATAGTTGACACACTTCCCCCAAAGCAAGTCCCTTAAAACATCTCATGACTTAATTTATCTTATTCAATAACACATTCCAAAAGCACAATCCATCAACAGCCAATTGCAATCACCAATCACAAGAATACTTACATTACCATATTTGATAACACCTTTTAAAGGCATTTCATTCAACAGCTAACAGCAGTTTGAAATATACCCCATTCACCATATTTGATATCATTTTGAAGATGTATAATTTGACAGCTTATGGCAATCTGGAAGATTTCCCCCTAGAGCACTTTACATGAATGCAGAAATAAAACTTAACTTGATTACAAAAACTACAAGTTATATTCTAAATCACTTCAAATTTATAATAAAATGTGATGCTTTTTATGGAAAAAGCAATATTGGTTTAATGGATCAACAGTCTCTCCATCTATTGACATACTTCTATTTTCACCCTCACTACTGACTTTAAGAGTTTTCTTTTTCAAAACTTAGTAATTTGCTATCTTCAGTAGATAGCAGATGTCTATGTATATAGACAATTAATTCAGCTAAATATTTGATGGCAAATACTTCCATATTAATAACTTTTTGTTGAATTAATTTCAATGTAATACCTAATATGGATGCAGGTTTGGTGATAATACATAATGTGGTCATCAAATATTTGAAGATCCATTTATATGATCAAAACCTGATTGCATAAAATATTTCTCCATCCAAAACTTATATATTATAACATGAATATGGACAGATTTTGGTTATTCAAATAACTAATGCTTGTTGAAGATATTTCACACAAAGTAAATGGTTGCTCAAAAAGACTAGTTCCAAGGTCTAGTCACAAAGTCTAGTGTCAAAGCTCTGGTAAAGTTGCATGATATTTATCAACTCCACCCCATTTTATTATTTCAGTAAACCAGACCCCTTGTCACATACAGTTAAGGCAAAGACTCACAACCTCTGTTTACCGTTGTTGATCAGCTACATTTTTGAATCATTTTTCAATAAATATTTTTATATCAGTAATACAAATATCAATTTGTCATGTGAATTAACTGAAAACAAACTTCAACGGAATATCAACATCTTAATTTAGTTGGTTAAATATTTTAAGACGAGTGAGAAAAACAATATCTCAAAAGAACAGAGATAATGCATTCTAGCTATTGGAAACAGGATCAGACTTTGACCCAATTTCTCTGTTTTTACAGTGATGGATGATGGTTTAACATGCTTGTTTATCTTTGGGTTTCCAAGCAAAAGCATTTGTTGCCGACTATATCAACAAAGAATTCACCGTAATGGTTAAAGTGAAATGAACACATCACTCATTACATAAATGAGTAGAAAGTTGCAAATTTGCATAAAAAGGTAGTTTATTCAAAATAAAACAGTACAAAATAGAAGAACTTTTGCACAAAATATTGGTATTTGTTAATATCAGGAAAAAGAACTATGTTAACATTTTATGTATCATTGTAAAGCTTAAATGTAATTTTACAGCTTATGTATATAAATTAAAAACTGCCTTCTCCTCAGATTATCAGTGTGACAACTTTGTGTCAATCGCACTAATGTAACTATAGCTCTTTATTTGAATAATTCCTGTGTCTTTTCAATGTAAATGTGCCATTATTTCAAACAAAGCAAGAAATTCTCAAGACTTTTCCCAACTTACAGCTTTAACTCATTGATTTGCAAGATTCACAAATATTAACCAACCTTCAACCTGACACTATGGATTACCTTGACACATTCTATCACACAACAAGACAGGTAAGAAATTGTATCTCCATCAACCTCATCTCAAGTTTAAGATTGAAGTCCTCATCGCTGGTCAATATCTAACTACATCAAATCATCGACTGGTTGGTTTTGCTTTTTTCCCTACATCCACTTGTATTTTACAATGTACCTCTCATAGATAAAATAGTTTAAGAGGCAGGTATATGGAACATGGCAAACCTCAACCTCTATTTCAAACTGAACCATTAGATAGACATGAAAATACAATTTCCCTAGATCTGTAATTGTTATATACCATACACATCACAAAGATAGGTCAGCTTCTTCATTCTATCATTGTGCTATTTGAATGATATAATCTATATATCTTTCAAAAAGATCAATATTTCAAATTCTTTTCAACTTCAATTTCTACACTGAGTTTTTTCTAATTTCCATAGAACTTCCATTTTCTACAACCTGTATCAATCTTTATAAAAAAAAAGCTGAAAGATACATAAAACAAAACTGTACTTTCCAGCCACTTCTAACTAAAAACAAAATCAACGTCACAATAATTTCTATGTTCAATCTTCATCAACTATCTTCAGTAGACACCAAACTGTCTGACAAAATTAATGAATAACAAATATTTCAATGATATCTAGCACCTTAATTTTGAATCTTTCTAAACAGAATAACTGGTTGCCAAATGGTCATGGTTCATGGTCTGTGTATTTGACACCAGTTATTCTCTGTAGTCCTTAATTTAATTCTTTATTGCTGAGAATGATATCAGAAACAATATTTTAGCTGCATTGAATTTGGGTAAGGTTGATTTCATTCTTATTAACCAAACATTGATAGTATCACACTTCAAATTAGAGCAGTACAAATATTACTTTGTATGAATTATGATTGTAAGGCACAATTGACAAGTGAATGCAAATATATAGAACATTAATTACTTCACGTTGAAAACACTTCAAATGTATAAAACTGTTGGCAGCTTGTATCCATAAGCAGTAATTCATCATCTCTCATATGATAGACTTTATGTCCAATTGGAATTGGACTAAAACTGGAAAACTGAAAATCTTGTAAATAAAACTTTTCTTGAGGATACCAAGAGTGGAAAAAAAAATCATGTGGTGTTCCATTTCGCATTGAAAAATCAAAAACAATTTGCATCATCAAAGTGTACAAACATTAACATTGACAAATATTTTACCTTCATTACTCTTCTACAGTGGACAAAAATCTAACCTTACTGAATGGCTTAAGGTATAGGTACTATATTCACATGGAATTCATATCTTACATTTTTGTTTCAATCCGAAATGTGGAAATGAAAAGCTTTTTTTGTTTTACTAACTCTGAAGGGATAACACAGATTGAAACATCATTCTGTTATCCAAGTCCAGTTATACATCTCATGCCGGGATGCAAAGATGATATATCCTCATCATAAAGGTCTCATCACTTCTAGTCAATATTTACTAATGCATCTGACCTATAAACATATTTCCCTAGAGCATAAGACACAATAATGATAAAGTGATTTACAAACAATCTGTGTCTCCTCGCTCATAAACAGTTATTGCTCTGAGATATGCCTCCAAGGGTCAGCCATTAACAATTTATTATCTTCCATGAATAGCATCACTTACCATCTATAATATCTTTTTAAAGTTTCTGTTAAATTTTCTTAGGTTTTTTGATAGTCCATCTGAGTGGGATTTGATATCTTTATTCAACAAATATTTGGCAACTGAAATGGCGGCAACATCCCTAATAATATCTTACGCTATTTTACAAATAAAACAGCATTTTCCAACATTTCTGACATAAAATACCTTGCATTTGGGCACTGAGAAGTTGTCATTACGTTAAGAATCAACTGAAATTTCATTGTCTGCTCAATTTTTTTAAAAGAAATGCCAATCCTTAATAAAGAGTGAGTTTTCCTGTGTGTATTATGTGCAATTTGGTAAATTTGTATTGTTTCTGTTTGCTAGTAGTTGTAATTTTTTTGGCCTACATACATATCATTATTATTACGCTTATATTGTTTCGTATTTTCATCACATCAAGTTGTCTTTGCTTTAACTTCCATTTTATAACCATCGCCTGTCTTGTATATACACTTTGCAAATATTTAAATATCCTCCCATTTTTTCAGTCAAGTCAAGTCAAATGCCTGTTACACTACGGCCTGAACTTGCATACATTGACTCCAGTCTGAATTGGACTGTAAATATTTACCATCAGGCTCAATTGTCTGCATGATTGCAGGAATTAACACTTCATCAAACAATTAACACTTATTGAATAGCAAATAAATTAAGTATTAATCATTGATCTCATCCAGTAGTTTTTATTAATCTATTATTCATTACTTCAACAGCAGTGCTATAATTCTAAACTATACAGAAATAAAACCAACTTTATGAAATAAAATATTCATACCATCAAAAGAAATATTTTAGCAAAAAGCTTTGATAAAACCTCCGATATTTCAAATCAACCATTACTTCAAAGAAAACATGAATGCACCAGCAAACCCGGTTGATAATTCATAAAATCACCTGACTAGAAAAAAAAAATCACCAATTACTAAGATTGGGGAGAGCAAAAGACAGTGCATTTCAACCTGGTAATTATTTCCACCTGTGCCTTAGCAAAGCAGTATTGGCTTCGGGTGATGTTTTACAATTTGTAGGGCATCCACAATGAATGCTTGGTGGTAGATTCAATAATGGATGGACAAGTGGCGAGATGGTACAGGAGGACTATTAGAGCATGGTAATTTATTTTCTCACATGTCCTTCTCTCCTTCATGCTAGCAAGTAACCTGGTACTAAATTACTTCAAATAGTTATTGGGAAATATGCTCTTTTATGAGTTATAATGCCCATTGAATCACATCCTACAACTTAAACCATTGTATTTTCCATCAATAAAGAAGGTAACTTCAAATCCAACTACCACTATTTCGATTTAAAAGTAAACGTGGTATATTTCGCGCTACATTTATTGGCGTTTACAGTATTACTTACGTTTACATCAACGTTTCCACTAATAAAACATGCCAATAACCTTCATAAATGTATGGATGATAAGATTTGTCAAAATTCCCTAAGCAGTTTGAATTTCAATGTAATATGACGACTCACAGGTCATTATTCAAAATTTTCTAGTGTCAAAAACCAGGGTAAAGAAAAAAAAAGATGCTTTTAAAACACTACAGCACATTCATATTCAATCTTATAAATGGTTTCAAAATAAGAAATAAGATATACTATGAAAATATTACAAATCAAGAAATCTAAGTACAAAATTGAAATTCAAAAATGAAATAAAACACTTGTTTTTATATATTAAGGCATTTTAAAATTAAAACAATAAACAATTTCTGAATTTGAGACAATACACAATATAGCCTTCATTAAAACAGCCACAAAAATAGATCTTCAAACCCGCTAGTCAAAACAGAAATGATACCCCTTCTCATCTTCAATAGAAAGATAATCTAGTTGAAACTGAAGTGGGAAATTCCCTCTCCGACTCATTTCAGGATATCCCTGGCATCACTCTATGATTCTGTTACATACAAAACATTCTGAGAAGAAATGTGATCTCGACTTGAAATAATGAATATGTAATTGACAGCCCGTAAACTTCCATGCTGTCTGGAGACACGTTATGCGCGATATGCCTTCCTGTCATATGCTCATTCAATACAAACATGCCTATTGGTGAGAATACTGTAAAACATGTTAATTTCGCGATTTTCGCGAGGGCAAATAATTCGCGAAATTAAATCCTCGCGAAAATATTGTCCAAGTTCATGTGGTTTTTTTTATTAAGAAATGGCTTGTCAGCTCTTGTTTTTGTGTATTTGTTAAATAGCCCCTCTGTGATACAATCTAATTATTAAACCTCACCCCTATTTTGATGTTGTAAATGGAATGATCCAAGTTGATGTAAACAAACTTCCAAGACTTGCGGTCGTCGGCATTCAATGTAGTGTTTATTGGGTTGGTATGGTCGTAAAATTTTTGATTTATTTCTGCAATATGACTGCTTACTTTAACAACAGTTTTAAACATCATGTGTGGAGCCTTTTTTCATGCAGACTTTCAAGGTATTTTAGTAATATTTTGACAGGAAAACAGAAGACTAGAAGATAATATTTGGTCTTCCGAATTCGGAAGACATACTAATTATTGCACAATTTCAAATTCGCGAAATTTAATACTCGCTAAAATGTCCATTATTGCGAATTCGCGAAATAAACTCCCCGCGAAATTAAAGTGTTTTACAGTATCCAATTGAAACCGCTTGTCTTGCTCTATGCTGGTATTGTTTGTTTCTATGGATTTACATCTTTTATATCAATCAAATGTAATACAAATTTTCACATCTGTTAAAACATTAGTTCATTAAGATTATCATAAAATGAAGTGAAAGTAACTCAGAAAATGTCTGCAAAAACATGCGTTAACCACAATTCTGTAAGAACATAATGCCTCAGTCTGTTTCCTTAAAATAGGAGTAGGGATAATACAAACAGCACATTTCAAAATAAGATGCAAATACAACCATTTTCTTGCCCAAATCACAAACATATTGTTGATCCCTTTCAGTAGCTTTCATGGGAATATGTCACACTTTGCTCACAACAAAAGCATTTTACCGATGTAATAGACCATTGGTATTTGCCATCAAATTGCAAAGCCACATTTATCAATCTAAAAATTACATTTATAAATATTCAAAATCTAATTCAGAAAATGGTAAATAATAAATGAAGATTCCTATCAGTGGATTCATATTATGTATGACAATTCAGGAACAAGCTTGAGACTCTAATGATGGATGGCATTTAAAAGGGCATGTGAAATGAGAAACAGAATGGAGGTAAATATGGATAGATAGATACAAGTAAAAAAGCCACTAGGAAACAGGAACTTACTGTGAGATGCAAATAAGTAATTACTGGTGTATTTAGTTACTATGAAACTTAAATAAGTTGTAAAATGCACTAACATAAATGAGGAGAGGCTACATTTTTGAATCTTTTTTCAATAAATATTTTTATATCAGTAATGCAAATATTAATTTGTCATGTGAATTAACTGGAAAACAAACTTCAACGGAATATCAACATTTTTATTTGGTTAGTTAAATATTTAAGACGAGTGAGAAAAACAATGTATCAAAAGAACACAGATAATGCATTCTAGCTATTGGAAACAAGATCTAACTACTTTTGGCCCAAGACAATTGATTCAGAGACATCTGGTACATATGGCTACCCTACGGGGCAGAATCCAAGATAGCGTTTGTTTAATGTGTACATTTAACACTCTTAGCACTTATTTATTGGCTGCTATATGTAACTTGTTACTATACAAAATTTGGAAATGGATAATTCTGGAACTCGTCAGTAGAATAAAAAGGAAGCATTTTGTTTGCTAGTGTATACATCTAGAATTGTTTAAATACCGTAGACAGCAAAATTATCAAATAGATTCTTTATTCATTCATTCTACTGTTTGAATGATAAATATCGATATATCTTTCAAAAAAGATACATCATTTAAATTCTTTTCAATTACAAATTCTAGACTTATGAGTGTTTATTACCATAGAACTGTATCTATCTTTATATAACATAGCTGAAAGATACACATAACAAAACTTTTCTTTCAAGCTTCTAACTAAAAACAAAATAAACGTCACAATAATTTCTATGTTCAATCTTCGTCAACTATCTTCAGTAAACATCAAACTGTCTGAAAAACAATGTAGTAACAATGTGCATGCTTTCCAGTGTGCTATCTCAGGAGACAAACTTGGTTATCAAACTGTTTTCTGGTCATCAAACTTTTTGAGGCTTAATTCTTAACAATAGCGTTCCAAACTATTTATTTGAGAATAATAATGCATTACTTTTTAAATTACAGTGAAACACTTCAACCTCTTGAAAAGTTAAAATGAATGAATTATGAACTTAATGGCCACTTAATAACCAGTTTACAATGGGAAGAAATGGTGAGAGTATCAAATCATGTCCACAGTGAATGTGGTGTATTCACAAAATATACCATTCCTTCCAGGGCCCCTGCACCACATCTAGATTGCTTGAATCCCAATGTGCAGTGGTATTGATTTGGAGGCATTCAGTACAAGCCATTTCTTACACGTAAAGAGCACTGGAGCCATGTAGTTCATGGTGCGTAGATTTCATACGTTACTCCAATTCCCTGGATTTCAACTAATGCCAAAGGTGTAACTCACAATAGTACAAAATTAATGAATAACAAATAATTTGCGATGATATCTAGCACCTTATTTTTGAATCTTTCGAAACAGAATAACTAGTTGGCAAATGGTCATGGTTCATGATCTCTGCATTTTGACACCAGTTATACTCTGTAGTCCTTTCTTTAATTATATATTGCTGAGGAGAATCATATCAGGAACAATATTTTAGTCGCATCGAAATTGGGTAAGGTGGATTTCATTCTTATTAACCAAACATTGACAGTATCACACTTAAAATGAATGAAGTACTAATATTACTTTGTATGAATTATGATTATAAGGCACAATTGACAAGTGAATGCAAATATATAGAACTTTACTTCACGTTGAAAACACCTCAGAGGTATAAAACTGTTGGCAGTTTGTATCCATAAGCAGTAATTCATCATCTCTCATATGATAGACTTTATGTCCAATTGGAATTGAAAACTAAAACTGGAAAAAATGAAAATCTTGTAAATAGAACTTTTCTTGAGGATACCAAAAGTGGAAAAGGATATCATGTGGTGTTTCATTTTAGTATTGAAAAATCAAAACAATTTGCATCATCAAATTGTACAAACATTAACATTGACAAATATGTTACCTTCATTACTCTTCTACAGTGGACAAAAATCTAACTTTACTTAATGGCATAAGGTTGATAGCTACTATATTCACATGGAATTCATATCCTATGTTTTTGTTTCAATCCAAAATGTGGAAATGAAAAGCTTTTTTTGTTTTACTAACTCTGGAGGCAAGACACAGATTGAAACATTATTCTGTTATCTAAGTCCAGTTATACATCACAAGTGGGGATGCAAAGATGATATATTCTCTTTATACAGGTCTCATCACTTCTAGTCAATATTTGCTAATGCATCTGACCTATAAACATATTTCCCTAGAGCATAAGACACAATACTGATAAAGTGATTTACATACAATCTGTGTCTCCTCGCTCATAAACAGTTATTACTCTGAGATATGCCTCCAAGGATCAGCCATTAACAATTTATTATCTTCCATGAATTGCATCACTTACCATCTATCTAAATTTTCTTAGGGTTTTTTGATAGTCCATCTGAGTGGGATGAGATATCTTTATTCAACAAATATTTGGCTAAGATATTATTTGGCAACTGAAATGGCGGCAACATCCCTAATAATATCTTATTCTAGTTTTCAAATAAAACAGCATTTTCTAACATTTCTATTAAACATAAAATACCTGGCATTTTGGCACTGAATTAAAGGACAAGTTATCATTGCGATCAGAATCAACTGAAATTTCATTGTCTGCTCAAATTGTTAGCAGAAATACCAATCCTGAATAAGGAGTGAGTATAACAATTGCTGTGCTGGGCTTATATTGTTTTGTATTTTCATCACATCAAGTTGGCTTTGCTTAAACTTCCATTTTATAACAATAGCCTGTCTTGTATATACACTTTGCAAATATTTAAATATCCTCCCATTTTTTCAAACAAGACAAGTCAAATGCCTGGCACACTACGTCCTGAACTTGCATCCATTGACTCCAGTCTGAATTGGACTGTAAATATTTACCATCAGGCTCAATTGTCTGCATGATTGCAGGAATTAACACTTCATCAAGCAATTAACACATATTGAATAGCAAATAAATTAAGTATTAATCATTGATCTCATCCAGTAGTTTTTATAAATCTATTATTCATTACTTCAACAGCAGTGCTATAATTCTAAACTATACAGAAATAAAACCAACTTTATGAAATAAAATATTCATACCATCAAAA
>JXSR01S028679.1:12478-23436 GCA_000969725.1 Ophiothrix spiculata
ATTCAGTGCTTTGGTCTCAAAATGTTCCATGAAAATGTTAGATGTCACAGGGGAGAGGGGTGACCCCATTGCTTGACCCTCCTTTTGTTCATAGAATTTGCCAATATTTACAATTGTGGTTAATGACGCTGCTATAACATGCAGTAAGTGTTGGAAATTTGTGGATGACCTTACCCTAGGAGAAACAACAAATACAAACAAACCAAAGCAAAACGAGCTCCAACACCATCTGGATGCCTTAAGTGATTGGTGCGATCGCAACGATATGTTACCCAAACCATCAAAGTGCCATATTATGCATATTTCGTTTTTAAAAAATGTTGTTAATTACCCATAATATTCCCTCTCTGGTGAGATGCTTGATACTGTGGATGTAATGAAACTGCTTGGTTTGTTTATTCAAAAAGATCTCAAATGGGATAAACAGGTGGCTGACGTGATAAGCCGGGCATCTAGACGATTATTTCTTATGTACACACTACGTGGATATGGTGCTCCTGCTGAGGATCTTTTGACTGTGTATCAAACATACATTAGACCCGTTATGGAGTATGCTTGTCCAGTTTGGCATCCATCCATCACCCAAGAGCAGAGCAAACAACTTGAAATGATCCAGAAAAGGTGCTGTAGACTCATCCTGGCAAGTAGGTACGAGCACTATAATACCGCTCTGCTTGATCTTGGAATTGCCAACCTAGCTGACCGTCGTAAGCAGCTCCTCTTAAAATTCGGTCAAAAGCTCCTCAACTCAGAACGCCACCAACATCTCATTCCTGTTAGACCATCACCAAACTATTCTCTCAGAAGATTCAAACAATTCGATAAACCTAAATGTAGAACTGACAGATTCTCCAAATCAACTATTCCTCATGTCATCCGGCTCTTAAACAAGCAGTAGGCAGTTTGTTCCATGTTGTTCTATTTCATTGTGCATTGTATTTTCTTGTTCATTGATACTATGAATGTATATATTTAATAATTGTTTTTTATTGTAAGCCAGCACCATCAGCATTGCTGCCTGCTGGTATTTTATACCGTGAATAAATAAATAAATAAATAAATAAATAAATAAATAAAAACTTTGGATTAATGTTCCAAGGCGAACAATTTGACACCTTAACCTTTGATATCGGAACAAGTTGAAAATTTGACCCTTCTTTGACCTTTGACCCCCAGGGAAAGGTCAAACAACGGGATCATTATTGACACTTTTCATCGCTGGTCCAAACAATTTGTCACCTTAACCTTTAATATCAGACACGGTTAAATATTTGACCTTTCTCCTGGCCTAGACTCCTAGGGAAAGTCTCACAACGGAATCACAATTGATACTTTGGATCAATGGTCCAAGACGAACAATTTGACAAAGTTGGAAATTTGACCCTACTTTGACCTTGACCCCAAGGGAAAGGTGGAACAACGGGGTCACCATTGACACTTTTGATCGCTGGTCCAAGACAACAATTTAACACCTTAACCTTTGAAATCGGAAAACGTTGAAAATTTGACTTTTTTTCTGACCTTGACCCCAGGGAAAGGTCGAACAACGGGATCACCATTGACACCTTTGATCGCTGGTCCAAGACAACAATTTGACACCTTAACCTTTGAAATCGGACAAAGTTAAATATTTGACCTTTCTTCTGACTGACCTTGACCCCCGGGGAAAGGTCTCACAACGGAGTCACAATTGACACTTTGGATCAATGGTCCAAGACGAACAATTTTACACCTTAACCTATGATATTGGACAAAGTTGAGATATTGACCCTTCTTTGACCTTTAACCCCCAGGGAAAGGTCGAAGCGAGTTGGCGCAGCGGTTGTTTCTTCGCCTTGCACCAATGAGGTCCCGGGTTCGAGCCCCATGCCCGGCGCTTTATGTGCATTTGGTTTTCAGTCCATGCTCGCTTCCGCACGCTTCCGCAGGTTTTTCTCCGGGTCCTCCGGTTTTCCTCCTGTACTACAACTGAATATTAAAGAAAGATCTAGGACCCCAATGGAAATAAGCTTCATTAGAGGCTTTCTTGGGTTATCCTTGGCTATCAGCCTAAAGAACTCTTTCTTTCTTTCTAACAACGGGGTTATTATTGACAATTTTGATCGCTGGTCTAAGACAAACAAATTGACACCTTATCCTTTGAAATCAGACAAAGTTGAGAATTTGACCTTACTTCTGACCTTGACCCCCAGGGAAATTTCGAACAACGGGTCACGATTGACACTTTTGATCGCTTGTCCAAGACAACATTTTGACACCTTAACCTTTGTAATCGGACAACCTTGAAAATTTGACATTTCTTTTGACCTTTGAGCCCCAGGGAAATGTCGAATAACGGGGTCACCATTGACACTTTTGATCGCTGGTCCAAGACAACAATTTGACACCTTACCCTTAGTAATCGGACAACCTTGAACATTTGACCTTTCTTTGACCTTTGACCCCCAGGGAAAGGTCGAACAACGGGTCACTGTTGACACATTTGATCATTGGTCCAAGACAAAAATTTTGACAAATGTCGGTCCAAGACAAACAATTTGACACCTTAACTTTTAAAATCGGACAAGGCTGATAATTTGACCTTGAAACCGGACAAAGTTAGATATTTGACCTTTCTTCTGACCTTTACCCCCAGGGTAAGGACGAACAACGGGGTCACCATTGACACTTTCGATCGCTGGTCTAAGAAAAGCATTTTGACACCTTAACCTTTGAAATTGGAAAAAGTTTAAATTTTGACCTTTCTTTTGACCTTTAACCTTTGTCACATTTGAATCTTTTGAATCATGGTCCAAGACGAACAATTTGACACCTTGACCTTTGAAATCGGACAAAGTTAGATATTTGACCTTTCTTCTGACCTTGACCCCCAGGGAAAGGTCTCACAACGGAGTAACAGTTGACACTTTTGAAAATCGGACAAGGCTGAAATTTGACCTTTCATTTGACCTTTCACCCCCAGGGAAAGGTCGGACAACGGGGTCACAGTTCAGACTTTTGATCGCTAGTCCAAGAAGAACAATTTGAAACCTCGAACGTTGAAATCAGACAAAGTTGAAAATTTGACCTTTCTATTGACATTTTTTGACCAAGGATAGGTCGGATGATGGAATCACTGTTGACACTTTTGATCGTTGATCGAAGACAACATAATTTGAAACCTCCAACGTTGAAATCGGACAAAGCTGAAAAATTGACCTATTTTATTTGACCTCTGCGTCCCCATATGACCCCATATATTTGTGTTTATCCAATTAACGTTTTTGAATAATGTCAAGACGTTTCATGTCACCAAATTTAAGGACCATATCTTGTAGCGTTGTTGAGTTGAAACTTTTTTCGTGAAAAACAAGTTTTTGACCCGTGACCTTTGAGGGGTCAAGGGTCAAATGACATAAATGGAGGTGGCCCTGGTTCCTTTATCCAAGTTCGATAATTGGATGGATTGAGCATGATGCAAAAAGATATTGGTCGAGCAATGAGTTTTACCAAATATCGTGCCAGACGCGCAGCGTCGACTTTGATATTTCTAAAACTCATACCAAGACCAATATCTTTGAGTATCATGCAAAAAATCCATTCAATTTTATCATTAACAGATACATAAAGGCCTTCAACATGTTTGGATTGAAACAGCTCATAACATCGCCAACTCGAATCCCCAAAAAGTCATCAACTATTATTGACCATATTTTGTGTACACTCAAAAAAATGAAACTTGCGCTAAGTTCATGCTACTTAGAAAATATTAATTTGAGTTACGTAAAAAATCTAATTTGCAGATATTACTCATAAGATATGCATTCTTATCACTCTAAATAACATTAAGTATTTTAAACTTGACATATTGGAGTTGCACTGACAACATGGGTCCAAGTATTATGAGTACGGTGTATGAGTACGAAAATTGAGCAAGTATTACTTGAATTTATCTAGCCGCCGTTATGTTTTCATCGTATTTACTAAATAAAGCCTATTAAAATAGTTAAGTAAACGTAAGTAAATATTATGTGTAACATGAATGAGTAACAATGACATAATGTATTTCAATTCGATCAACTAAATAGAACCAACAAGTACAAATATTAAGTTGACAACACCTTCATGAAGATAACAAAATGTAAAATTGATACTTTTGCGTACACCAAACTCAAATCAGTTAAGTAAAAAGAAGTAGAGAAAATTGCAGTATATGTAGCCTACAAATAAATCTTGAGTTATAGTAAAAAGGACACTAAAAAAAGCCAAATTCATATTTTTTACGTTTATCTGGTCAAATATGATTTAATATGAAGAGCTGAGTTGCAAAACGGGTTAGAGACCATTTTTTCAAAAATGATATTTTGATAGATTCTTACAGACCTTCAACTTGTGCATCATCCTTGCAAAAAAAAATGTTGCAAAAATCTCGCTAAGTGGGTTAAAATCCTGAAAATGTTACTTTTATGCCCAAATATGGACATTGTATGACCATACATGGGCATAAAAGGGCATTATGCCCATATATGGCAACTTTTTTTATTAAACATGACCTGATGTTGAAATTTGGTATTTATAAAGTACATTTTAGCCTGATGAAGAATTGAAAAAGACATTTTGCAAAAATTTGGACAATGGGTGGTTCCTAAATTGAAATTTGATGAGTTTCCCTGCAAAACGGCTTACATCCATTTTCAGCAAAAAATCAATAGTCAATTAAAAAGAAACTATTTGATGAATTATCTAAATTACACCTTATATTTAAAACATATTCGTACAGAATTACTAAAATAATCATCAGGTATTTTGCGAAACATTTTAATGTCCTAGCAGTTTTTTGCCCTTTTCTCAAAAAGTGCAAAATGGATACAAGCCATTTTGCAAGTCAAATCTTCATATACACAAGAAGGTCCAATACATTCATTGGGTAGTTTTTATACAATGTTATGATGAGTTACTATGGAACATTTACATTTCACATATAAATTTATGTTCTGCTCTTTTGAGAATGTGAATCGCTCTGTGGCACATACGGCAAAGCATCAGACTCTTGATCCAGAGACCCAGGCTCGATTTCAGGTAGGTACAAAGGAAAGTTTTCTCATGTCTGTAAATATAATTAAAAATTAGTAAGGAACCAATCGAGAAATCTCCTCCTCAAGAAAAAGTAAAATTGATTCATTTTTTTATAATGTCAATTCATTTGTTGTAAGTCAAGCACAATTTAAGCATTTTAGTTATGTGGAAGCTACTGACGCTATTCAGTTAAGTGAACGTTTTACTAAATTGAGTTTATAAGATCCAATTTATCGGCAATATTATGTGTTTGTAACTCAAATAAAAAGAGTTCTTTTAAACCGTGTCAATTAAGTACAAAATACGTGAATAAATGCTTGTTGCACCTACATAATAAAATCAAGGCAACTGTGTTGCACAGATTTTTTAAAGTAAATTCAACAAATTATTTTTTTGAGTGTAGTGATTCAAGTAAAATAACCAATTTTGGAACACATGTTGTTGGTCTCAATGATCACTTTATGATACATTGCACAAGAAAGGTTTCTAAAGATCAAGTGCAAGGCCATAAGTGTGTTGAAATTAGATCTTTGAAAAAATACACTGCTGAGTCTTTAATTGAAAAGCTGTCTTTAATTAATTGGTGTAATGTACTAAGCACAACTAATGTCAACGATTCCTGGTGTACATTTAAATCAATTTTCACATCATTATTATTGATGAGGTTGCACCAAACTAGGCTGAAACAAAGAACTGAGCCTTGGATGTTTTCAGAGATTTTAGACCAAATTCGTGAAAGAGATCAGCTTTTATCTAGTTTTAACAAAAATAAATCAAATTTGAAATTGTTTGATGATTACTGTAAGATCTGGAAAACTCTCAAAGAGCTTGGGTATAGCAATTAACACAAAGATTCCAGTAATGTTGTTTTAAACATCAAAGGTAACGTATGTCATGACCCATCTGTCATTGCCAACTCTTTTAATGAATTCTTTACTGGTGTAGCTTCCTCTTTGGTTTCTAAACTTCCAAAATGCTGTGAAGTGTATTCCACTGTTTCAAATAAAATCAAGGAATTTTATGAGTCCAAGAACAAGGAAAGCCAAAAATTGAATCTAAGTTGCATAGATGAGGAATTTGTTGAAAGGGAGCTTTTGAAATTAAATCCAATCAAGAGTACTGGCTTAGATGGCATTGCATCCAGGTTCTTAAAAGATAGGGCTTCAATTCTTAAGATCCTAATTACTCATATCATAAATCGGTCTATTAAATCCGGCATTGTTCCTAGTGATCTAAAACAGCGAAGGCCATTCCTCTTTTCAAGAAGAACAACAACACTGAAGCTTGTAACTATAGACCTGTTAGTCTCCTTAGTGTTGTTTCCAAGATTTTGGAAAAGGCTGTTTATTCTCAACTTAAAACCTTTTTACTTACCAACAATTTGTTGTATGAAAATCAATCGGGTTTCCGAAGCTCCTACTCTAATGGCTTCTTCCTTATCAACTTGTTTGACCACATAAAAACTCAATCTTCTAAAGGTCTTTTCACAGGTATGGTGTTAATTGATTTACAGAAAGCTATCGACACAGACAGTTCATAATATCCTGTGTAACAAGCTCAAGTTGATGGGTGTGGAGTCAGTGGAGTGGTTTCGCTCGTATCTTTCAAACAGAACTCAAGTTGTGAAATTTAATAATATCATTTCAGCACCTTTGCAAATAACTTGTGGCGTTCCTCATGGTAGTATTATGGGTCCATTGCTTTTTCTCTATTATGTCAATGACATGGTTATAAGTGTGGACCCAGAATGTAAACTGATGTTGTATGCTGACGATAGTGCCATTTTATTCTCTCATCGCGACCCAAATTACATTTCTTCAAAATTAGGCAATGTTCTCGAAACATGTCATGACTGGCCAGTTGACAACAAATTATCTCTGCACCTTGTCAAGACTGAATGCATTCTTTTCGGATATAAAAGGAAATTGTCTTGCTCCCCTAGTTTCAACATTAATTGCATGGGTCAAACTATATGCGGTCGTGAGAGTGTAAAATACCTGGGAGTTGATATTGACCGAAGTGCATCCGGGGAAGCTATTGCTGAGAATGCAACAAAAAAAGCATCCTCTCGATTGAAATATCTTTATCGCAAAGCTAGCTGTCTCAACCAAAGCTGTCGAAAGATTCTTGTTTCAGCTTTAATTCATTGCCATTTTAATTATGCTGTTTCAGCATGGTATTCTGGTTTAAGTCAGAACTCTAAACATAGGCTTCAAAGAGCCCCAAATAAAATGGTCAGGTATATTTTGAATTTGGGACCCCGGTCGCACGTCGGTCAAGATCAACTCTCCTCTCTCAATTTCATGAATGTTGAAAACAGAGTAAAGTTCTTAAAACATTGTCATGTGCACAAAATATTTAACAATAACTGTGCAATATATCTCCATGAACATTTCCTAAAGCTATCTGATGTTCATAGATACAGTACAAGAGGTATATAGTGCGTACAATTTCATGGTCCCAAAAGTGAAAGGTCTTGCTGACTCCAGTTTCTATTTCAGTGCAATTTGGGAGTGGAATTCAATCCCTGTTAACATTAAAAGCATTGGCAATATTTCAGGCTTTAAAAGTGCAATCCGTAGGTATCTCCAATTAGGTCCAGTTTTTATCATGTTTATTGGCCGTGTGCTATTTTAGTGATTTATAAATTTATTTGTTTTTATCCTTGTATATTCCTTGTGCCATTTTTGCCCTATCATTTTGCCATCTTTTCAAGGACCTCATTGGAAATAAGCCTGAAATATGGCTTTCATGAGTTATCCTGGTTTTAAATCAACTGTACTATTTTGTGTAAATCTTTATATTCTGTGCAATCTATTTTCTGTATATGTAATATTATATTTGTTTTTATATTTGTATGTTGAATTGGAACCAAATAAAATTAATCAATCAATCAATCATTATTATGTTTAAAATCTGATATTTTGTATTCTGTACGATGATAAACCTGTCCGATTCAGGAAATAATAATGGTCAAAATCGGTCATTGTATGCCAGAGATATAAGACATCATCTAAGATTTGCCAGAAGAAAAAAAGAAATCTGTTAAAAACTAAACCCTGCCGAGCCTTTGGCAGAACTATCGGTAGGCTATTTTAAAGCAACTAAGAACATTAATAAACCAAGCAACTGTTGCTAAGTAACATAATACTCTAGGAACAAGATTTTTAAAAGTTGTTTCAGTTGATTTAACCAACAATTTGTTTAGTCATCTGACCAATCACCAACTTCCGGTCAGATGACCCAAAATCCCGGAAAACTAAATTCCATCAGTAGTCTTTGAAGTTCGGTGGATGCCGGACGCAGCTAGGCCACCACAGTTAAAAACAAGCAAGTCGTGAGACATTAAACATTTTGTCATATTATCAACAATTTATGTTACCTTTACTATTAGCAAGACAATTACGTGAAATTTTTAGCACACCCGATCCAACTTTTTTTTCTGTCACTTTTGGGTTGCACACTCCAGTTGGTATAGCCTTGATTGTCATCTTATTAGACTGTCTGTTGACTTTTAGACGTTGTCACAATCACATTGCATGTGCAATATACTGTGCATTTTAAGTGTGCCTTTACACATCATGAGAAGGGACACAGTGTGCAGTTTCACCATTGGTAACAACAAGAGACTTCCCTGCAGTTACACTTGCTACAAGTTGATTGTTAAGGAACTTAACAGCTCTGTCTTGTTGTCGTTCTGACCAATTTTCTTAGAATGGGACTGGTCAACTCCACACGTCTAGTCTTCTTTGTGTTGGTCCTGTATTACGTTTTTCTCTGGTTTGTGCTCTTAGGCTGTTGTCAAAGTACTGGTCCCACAAAATGTCTACCCTTTGAGCCTGATTTTGTTCCCGTTTAATGTGCGGAACAAAGACTTTTGATGTGTAGTCACCAAATGTCTTGCATCCGCCAGTTTGAGAATGCACAAAGTACCGCGGCACCATCCATGATACTTACATCTGTTCTTGAACTTACACTGGGTGTAGACCCAGGTGTAGACTCCACGTGTTGCTAAAGACAATCCATAAGATGGGACTTCTGCAATGGCAAATGAAGCTGCCCATAGGAAGATAGAGATGGTGAAAATGGGTGATTTTCGTGGCTGAAGAAGTTGTCTAACTCACCATCTCTTGTCTGGCATGAACTATAAAGCCTTGCAAAGAGAGAATATTCACTTTCTAGAAGACTGTACTGGCCTTTGACCCTGCCTTATTTGAACGCTGCATTTGTTTTTTCAGAACAACCATATTTCTGGTAATGGTAGCTGTTATTGGCTTGGTGTTTGTCTTGAGACGCTCCTCCACAAACGTTGTATATTGCTCTTGACCTTTTGATTGTATGAATGATAGAACCAAAAGGATACAAAGCGCTGAAAAAGCTAAAGAGAAAGAGAAGGAAAAGGACACAACCTTTGAACCAACTAATTAGGGAAAAGGTGACTTTTGATCAACTTCTTGAAGGAGACAACGGTAGTGGAGCCTCTGGCCATAGCAGGGAGCTTATTCCATAGGCGTGGCGCTGAGGTAGAAAATGCCATATCGCCAGTCAGAGTACGGGTCCTTTGAGAGCTCAGGCGGATGGATGCAGAGGACCGAAGGAAGAAACCAGACGGCTCGTGAATGTGGAGGAGGGAAGAGATGTTTTGCGGAAAGAGGCTATTCGGGGATTTGAAGGTACGGACAAGGGTGCGGAATTGGATGCGCTGGGCGACAGGAAGCCATGGAGATCCCGTAGGAGAGATGAATGAGTGTTTCTTGGGTTTCTTCCAGCGTTCCAATGACAGGGCTTGTTCTGTCCACTCCAGTGCTGCTTTTGGTGAAAATCTTTTTTGAGGTAGCTGCATCGTCAACCACATCACACTTCCGTTTCTTGGTTTTGGCACGGTCGAGTTTGCTTGTACTGAATATGGTTTGTGCCACTTCGCATTTTGTTCATTAGATGTGGCTTCTATACCATTTCCACCGTTCAATCGGTTGATATCTATTTCTACTGGCATGCAATTCAGTTCTCTAAATTTAGACATGTTCTCACCTATGGCTTCATAACTATAACCAGTTAGTTGTCTGGGTAGGGGTTGAGGAGGGGGTTTGCCATTTTAGCTTGCTTCAAGGATAGCTATTTCTATCTACTAGCTATCCACCACAACTAACTAAACTATGATTGGCCCTGCAAAAGAAGCTAAAACATGAATGATTATGAAACAAATTGGATGAATCCTTAGTGTGAGACATCACAAAACTTATCTTAATCCAACCCTTAACCTTACCCTGACACTAACCCTAAACCTAATCATGACCCTAACCTTAATCCAAACACTGGCCTTTAAATTTGTACACAGTTTCGTGATTTATAACAGAAAGGACAAACCACAAATTGGCACATCATTAAAATGGTTGTTTAAACAGAGCAGGTATCTTCTCTGCACTGTCTGTGCACCATGTTAAGAAAAAAAGATTTGGCCCCCCTTTATCTGCCAATAGTTGTGCTAGCATGACAATATAAGTAGATAATGTTAACATGCACATTTAACCCTAGTTCTACGAAGGGGGGGGGGGGGGGGGTGCAACAACCACCCCCCTACCGAATTTTTTTCTGTCGCTAAAAATTCCTCGCGCGCAGCGCAATGTGACTTTGTTTACCTCTAAATTCATCCTTTGCGCTTATTCCAGTGAAAATATTTCGACCCTACCACCTTCAGGGGGGGTACAGTGTCTGTTCAAAGTTCGGAGGTCAGGGGGGTTGGTGTAACTCCATGATTTTAAAAATGTACTTTTTAGTCATTTATATAGCAGATATCCATTTCAAACTTGGTATATAGGTAAAACTAGTCATTTCCTAAAATATTTAGCAAAAAACCGCAAGAATATCGGATATTCCTGCGATTTTTTAGAAAATTTTGATTT
>JXSR01S028680.1:26824-54736 GCA_000969725.1 Ophiothrix spiculata
CCCAAGGGAAAGGTCATACAATGAGGTCACCATTGGCACTTTTGATCACTGTCCAAGACGAACAATTTGACACCTTAATCTTTGAAATTGGACAATGTTGAAAATTTGACCCCAAGGGAAAAGTCGGACGACGAGGTCACCATTGACGCTTTTGATTGCTGGTCCAAGACAAACAATTTGACACCTTAATCTTTGAAATCGGACAAAATTGAAAATTTGACCCCCAACGGAAAGGTTGGACGAAGGGTCACCATTGAAACAGTTGATCGCTGGTCCAAGACGAACAATTTGACACCTTATTCTTTGAAATCAGACAAAGATGAAAATTTGACCCCAAGGTAAAGGTTGGACGACGGGGTCACCATTGACACTTTTGATCGCTGGTCTAAGACGAACAATTTGACACCCTAACCTTTGAAATCGGACAAAGTTGAAAATTTGACTCAAGGGGAATGGTCGGACGACGGGTCATCATTGACAGTTTTGATCGCTGGTCCAAGAAAAGCAATTTGACACCTTAACCTTTGAAATCGGACAAAGTTGAAAATTTGACCTCAAGGGAAAGGTCGGACGACGGGGTCACCATTAACACTTTTGATCGCTGGTGCAAGACGAACAATTTGACACCTCAACCTTTGAAATAGGACAAATTTGAAAATTTGACCTTTCTTTTGATATTTGACCTAAAGGGAAAGGTCGGACGACGGGGTCAACATTGACACTTTGGATCGGTGGTCTAAGACGAACAATTTGACACCTTAAAATTCTTTTGACCTTTGACCCCAAAGGAGTAGTCTAACGAAGGGGTCACCTTTGATCACTGGTCAAAGACGAACAATTTGACACCTTAACCTTTGAGATCGGACAAAGTTGAAAAATAGGCAACATTTCAAACTAAATTATGCAAATTAGGTATTTAAAGCAATACTAAAAAGTGTTAAGCGCCCCCTGTCACCCATGACTTTTGATTTTTTGGGCTTATTGGGTTTGTTTTTGGTGGATATGAATACCCTCCAAATGATTTGGCTCAAAGATGCTTACTTTCTCTGTTATGGCCATTGGTTGAATTAAATTCGGGATCCCGAATTTAATTACACATATTAGTATAGGAAAGCATGCATGTGTTTTAACCTTTTTTTTGGTGGTGAAACAATTTCTTTCACAAAACACACGCAGCTCTACCCCACCTACCCACCAAATTTTATGAATGTAGGGTGCACGGTTTGTAAAATATGCATAAATTATGCAAATTAGGTACTTAATTAGCAAATTTTGCGCCGAAATTGTTTCTTGATCCAGTTTCGGCTCCGGGCCTACCCAGTAACCAAATATCAATAACGTAGGGTATGCGGTTTCCGAGATTTGCTCCGGACAAAATTTGTGGACGGCGGACGCCGGACAGAAAATAGGAATGCTATGTCTCATCCTGTAAATTTTCAGGCGAGACCAAAAAAAAACAAAAACTGGTTAAAATATTTTTATACCAACTTAATGAGCAACAGTGTATAAACATGCTAGCGTCTAAAGATCACTCCTCCTTTTTCATACAAAGGGGTGGTGCTTTTTGTCATATCAGCGGAGTACATCACAACCCGCACGTTTGGAAGGACCCAATGACCTTTGACCAAGAACGATTCAACAAAGAGAACTCTGCAAGCAGGTCTTCTCACGCATATCTCCCTTTTGCTGCAGGTCCAAGGTAAGTACGGGGGTAAATGATTTTATCTAACCGAGTCATATTCGATGTTGCCAATTATTGAGTTTTTAGCATTTCAGTAAACGTCACCCTAAATCGACTTACATCTGTAGAACATAAATAATAGTTTACCCCGAGAATTCACTAACCTCTTTATTATCAAAACTTGTTAATAAAATTAAAGTATCGATGCCGAATAAACAATCATAAACTTAAGTTTATGTCATCTCGATGACATGTATTCTGGGGGGGGGGTACTCGAAAAAGTTTGGTAGGTAAAGTGAGATCCGCGATTTCTAACATAGGGTCTAGCGGAACTGATATTTGGTCAAAAACAGTGTCTATGGAAGTGATTTTTTCCGGAATTGAGGGCTCAGGAACTGCATTTTCCCATAAAAATACGATCATTTGAGCTAAAAATCGTTCATGTGAAAACACACTTTTGAGTCATTATCTTTGAAAATGAGGGTTTTCGGAACTGAAGTAATCTTGAAAAGAGCAATGTTAGTTCCCCCCTGGGCTTGCCGCTTTTTGACCCTAAATAATTTTGGATGGCAAAATTGTACTGGTAATTCGTAGATTGGACAACTGTGGAGAATTTGTGACAGGTGTCAAGTTGATGCACATACATGAGTCACGTGATCATACCATGCAACGTAGGAGTAGTAGCTGTTTAATTAATTCGATATTCTAACCCTAGTAACCCCTACGTAACCTTTAACACCACTCTGGGATCATACATGATGGGCTTAAGTTGTGGTGAGGATTGTTGTGACCAAATATGAATTAAATCTGAAGTCTGATAATAATAATAATTTCACCATTCATCGTCTCTTAAGACCTGAAGATAAAAGACGGGTAAACAAGCTTTGAAAGTGGACATTTGATATTTGGTTATTATTTGACACCTTGACACAAGTGACATTTTTAATTGCTGGTCCAAGACGAACAATTTGACCCTTTAACCTTTGAAATCAGATAAAGTTGAAAATTTGACCTTCGACCCCCGGGACAATTCAGAAAACAGGGTCAACACTGACATTTTTGATTGTTGGTCCAAGACAAACAATTAGATACCTTAACCTTTGAAATCCGACAAAGTTTGACCTTTCATTAGAGCTTTGACCCCCAGGGAAAGGTCGGGCGACGGGGTCACCATTGACATTTTTGAATTGGTCCAAGACGTACAATCTTAAGGGTTGGGCGACAGGGTTACCATTGACATTTTTGATTGTTGGTCCAAGACAAACAATCTGATACCTTAACATTTGCAAATGTGACAAAGTTGCATTTGATCTTTTTTTTTTTTGACCTTTGATCCCAAGGGAAGGTCAGGTGATGGGGTTACCATGAACACCTTTGATCGCTGTTCCACAACGAAAAATTTAACCTTTGAAATCAGTCAAAGTTGATAATTTGACCTTTCCATATGCCTTTCTTTTGACCTTTTACCCGCAAGGAAGGGTTGGACTATGGGTTCACCATGACACTTTTGATCCCTGTTCCAAAACCAATAATTTGACATACTTAAAATCGGATAGAGGTTGAAAATGTGACCCTTTCTTGTCCTGTGTGACCTTTCTGTTGACCTTTGACCCCTTGGAAAATGTCAGACATTGGAGTCACAATAGACACTTGTGATCGTTGGTTCAAAACAAACAATTTGACACCTTGACCTTTGAAATCTGACAAAGTTGAAACTTTGACCTTTCCTTTGACCTTTGAACCCCAGGAAAAGGTAAGTTACTTAATATGCCTGAGTTATACGATCATACAACGTAATCCTTAGGGACTTGGAAAACTTTCTCGTAAAAATCACATTTTTGACCCCTGTTTGACCTTTGACCCAAGTCTGGGGTCATGACATGTTGGGGTCGGAGAAAGTGTTGTTATGACAAAGTTTGGTCAGAATCCATCAAGAACTGTTGGAGTTATAGGTGTTGAAGCATTACAGAAAGAAAAAACACAAGGATGACAAGACCCTGCGCCAGCGGCGGCAGGATAAACACAAGTTACGAGTTCAAGTCGAATAGTAAGGTCTTGAAGTTTGAAGCTATCAGTTCAGTTCAGTATCATACTATTATTATATGAAAAAATTACATGATTTAATTACATTTCTATTTCTCTCTTTGAAATAGGAACTGTATTGGTCGGCAATTTGCGATGACCGAGGTGAAAATTATGACCGCTCTTCTTTTATGTCACTTCCGTTTCTCATTCGATAACACCAATAAAGTACAACGAATTAATATGGCTGTGATGAAGAGTTCTACTGGAATCCATGTTATGGTGGCTTCAAGAAACAACCCGATATTAAAAACGAGTGGTTAGATAAAGTTTTTTGTACATCTATATGGATGTCGCATACTGTTCCAACAAAGTTAGTACAAAGAATTGAACTTTTAGAAATAAAAAGAACTAGTTTATGTATGGTATTTTAAATCTACAACACTGAATGCTTTGTGAAAACAATGCAAGCTGACACTATTATATAGTCTCAGATGCAAGACTGGTTCTTTTGAAACTCATGCAAACTTGGAATTTGGTAAGTTCGAGCAAATGGCACAATAATCAGAAATCAGGATTGAACTATTTTCAAGAGGTCTTCAGAATTGACGAAATGGTGATAATACTTAGTATGATGACAGAGATTGTTTAGGATATCAACACACTATGCTTGTGGATTCACACAGGAATAAATTTATTCACATAATGGAATTGTTTCACAATACAAGAAAATATTCCCCCAGAAATATAACATTCAAATGTGACGTCTTGAAATATTGGAAAAGTTTATAAATATTGATTACAATGAAAACACTATATCATATTGGGGGAAAATCTGCATGTTACTTTTGTACAGAAATGAAAATATAAACTACTATATTAGAAAAAAATCCCTCCATATGGGGTCAAATGTTATGTTATTCAAGTGATAACTTGTTTATTATCTTTTAAATCTTGGGATGCATGGTTCAACATGTTTAAAGCGTAAGGGATAACTTGTTTATTACCATTTAACTCTTGGGATGCATGGTTCAACATGTTTAAAGCGTATCCATACTGCAGGTTAAAATTCTCAATCTCTGTAAACTTTTGCTATAATTACTAGAGAAAAATTAACCGAAAACTTGTGTTACTTTTTACAAATTCAGATACAAAGTAACCTTTTGTCTATCTATATATGGATTTAGAATATGTATAAATTTGTGTAAAATATGGCAAAGCTTGTGTACGACTATTTGGATGAATAAAACTAATCTTTTTACTCAAAAGATTTGAGCATTTGGGCAGTGTGGTCAATTGAACTGGTGCGGGACATTCAATTTATCTAAAGATTGTCTTGCTAATAGATGGAAATATTTTCTATGAAACTTTTAAATATATTGAAATTTCACTCTTTGCAAATAACACATAACACATACATTCAATTACCAATGGTTGGGGGTGCAAAATACCGATCTTGATGAGGTGTTAGAAGATTAAGCTTATCTTAAGCTCTGTATCCATATGCTGTTCCTTGTTATGTGTTCCAAGGTAACAGTAACGTATGACATGTTTCATGGGTACATTCTATGGTATTGGATATAACCTTTAAGCAAAACAATAAAGGTCATTGTCTATGTGGCGCATCATAAGGGAACACAGATCAAGGACACATGCCACAAGGGAAAACTGTGGATACAGGGGCTTACCCAGTAAATTTCCAGAAAATTCTGATTTATCTACATTGACTTTCTACATGATCATCAGGTTTATTCATGGGAGTTACTGAATTTACACTTTGTACTTTGTACCAATACAAAAATACTTTACACCTTTATTATTAACCTTTGACCTGATTTTATCAGATCAAAGCATTTGTGGAATTTAGAATCACCACATCAATTACATTTTAAATGTAGGAAAAAAAACTTGATCTAAATTGCTTGGCACAGTAACTGTGACACAAAGACATTTTGTCATAGATTTATAGTAAGGTAAAAGGTGTAAGATACACAATACTGATTTTACTAAATTGCCTTGAGCTGGCCTATGGCACAAATATTATCCACAGTGAAATCAAACATGTGGAAACCCAGGAAACCTGGAATCGCAGTGAAAACAAAGAAGTGCGCTAATGTGTAATGACGGGTTCAGAGTGTCTGACGGGGGTCGTACGACCAGCGTGACGTCAAAACATGCGCAAACGTGACCTTGTCGTACTTTGAAAATTTTGCAGCAAGCACGACAAGCCAATATATCGATTACCCTATCGTGATGGTCGCAACGATACATCGTTTTGAGTTGGAATAAATTCAACTTCTCTAGCGCCAGACCATTGCAGCAATATGCAAATGTGTAGTGCTACATTACGACACCTCAAAATTGTATATGCTTGGTCGTATGCCACAACAACAGCTACTCTGAAACCATCTTTACGCAGTGTACATGGCATGACAACATGCTTTGAGTTTACGCATCATGTAGCTGGACCCATTTTTTAAACTCTTAGCTAAACTATCTTTACCATAAGCACAATTTGATACTGTGGAATATAAGTACACATTGGAAAATTCTAAAACATCAACTACATTAAATGTGTATAATATCACAGCAATAAGTAATATAGAGTCAATTCACCATGGCAGAGAAAATGCCTGATCATAGTTACTGGCTCACATTTAACTCTTTATGGTTGACAACCCATTGAGTTTGCAATGTGATCAGGTTGAACGTGGTTCACAGCACCAGCCATTGAATATGGCAAAGATTTGCATCTCACTACTACGGTGAATACACCTGCTACAATGTCTGATTTTCACTACATGAACATGGACTTAAAAGATAAGATTACTACAATCTACCAATTACAGCATGGATAATATGGCATATGTTATACACTGATGTCACTTTCTATGTAATGTAATATGTCAACTAACAGGATGGAAACACATTAAAACATTCAGGAAGAAACTTTAAATCAACATTACCAATATATATAAATTGCAGACTTTAAAAGCCTTTTTCTTTTGTAGTTTATCAATCAATGACTTGTGTGACCTTTTAGGACAATGACTATTTGTTCCAGTATAGATTCTCTAGTATACCTACTAGTTCTAATAACGTTGTATCATACAGATGACTATAAACTTTGAATTACAAGTTAACACTTTCATCAACATTTCACCATAGATTTAGAGAAAATTCATGACAATATATTTAAACTTGATAACTGTTACTCTTTTTTTTTTTTTTGGAGTCAACTGCATCTACTGCGATATGTTAAATTTTGAATATCCTTGGAAGAGGCCCATACATGTGCTTCTACTGTGCCAGATTGGATAGGCATGTTATGTGTGATTATGTAACACTGGCACAAAATCAGTGTGCGTATATGCGAGTGCAAGAAAGTTAAATCTGCATACGTCATAAATTTGCAGTGGGCACTGTAGTCCAGTCTTGGGTCAGTGGCTATTGAAGCCGCTGACATATGGGAGACACATTCTGAAGGCTATTTAGCCTTCTAGTGATAAGGATTCAAATAGGTGTAACATATGCCACCCATTACAGATACAACTTTCTTGCAATCCTGATGATATGACTCAGGAAACTTGGCAACAAAAGACAATGGTATAGCAAAATAGAAGACATGCTTTTCTCTCCGAACCTATGGTCACAATTACTACATTAACTTTATGAATAAGTATTGCTAGTAATATGTAATAAGAACTATATAATATATATTACAGATAGAAGACGACAAAATGGCACTGTTATTAAGACACAGTAGTTCACATAAAAACAAGATTTACATCACATCATACATACACTTACAATGTGTCAAAGGCTAGATCAAATTGGTAAGAGATAATTTCAAAATATCATCCTGGTGCTTGTCAGGATTGTCTCTTTTTGCCAAAATTTTATAAATCCAATCGCAGTGTTCAGTTCAGGCTGGCACTTAAAAGTATTTTGAAACCATCCCTTGCAAACTGTCATTAAATATGTACTAGATGATTTTGAATCTATTGTTCTTGTAGTTTTTACAATTAATGTACAAGCCTAAAAATGAATGCAAACAAGCTGTGCCCATTGTATTCTAGATTGTATGTGATTACAGTACACATGTTACAGCTTTCAAGGATGTTCAAAATGACAGGATTGCAGAGGATGCAGTTGACTTGGCGGGCACATCATGTTTGCATTCAACAGGCGAAATATTCAGAATCCTAAATTTGTGATTCCATTCAGATCTGACATGATCTTGGTACACAATATAATACTTTCTACACAAAATGCACTACTGGTCTTAATTATTCAATTAACAATAAGTTGTTATTGATAACAATGTAAGTCAATACATTAAGGACATCTGTTGAATTTGATACCTGGCAATTCAAGAATGAAAATAAAATGTAAATTAATGCCACTTCATAATTATTTGTCCATGACAAAAATTTACTGATCATGATGTAAATGTGTTTATTTAAAACAGCTAGCAAAATGTTTGTAAAGAAAAAAGAAAAGGCCTCCCCTTGCAATTGTGGCATCTTTGAAAAAATATGATCTCATGAAGTTACATTTACTAACAAATAAATTACATCTAATAAGGTAAATGGGATGGCCTGTATTTGCACAGGTCAGGGTGGCCATCTCTCTTTCAAAGCAATTTGACCAGACCCCTTTTTTTAAATTTTTGTGGTGAGGGGATCACCACACCTCTACGAGTCTGTTCCAGCACTGAAGAATGCCTGCACCCAATTGACAGGATGGAGAGGAGCATAAGGTAAGTATCTTGCTCAAGAACACTACACACGCTGCCCAACGGATTCGAACTCACAACACGCTGCCCACTGGATTCGAACCCACAAAGCTCAATGCCCGATGATTTAGAGTCAGGGACTTAAAACTGCTAGGCCACGCATCACGAGGAACGAAGTCGGAATCTTATTCGCAGCGCCGCGCACGGTCAAAGATAGATAGTGTTTACATGGATTTCCTTGCGCGCATGCGCAGTTATGAATAATAAAAATAAAAATGGCCGATGTTGCAGACAGCTTTTGCACTCACTGAAGGACCTAAACGTTTTTTAAAGTTTAATGTTATTTTCAAATTAGCAAATAGTAATACCGTGGTCAATATATAACAGACTTATTTTGCGGCAGGTTTTGATGTTTTGTGTCTCGAATGTGAAAGATATTTTAGTAACATCCGCCCTTGAATTCTCATTTCGCAGCAGTGCGGTTTTGTTTTGTCAATGTGATACGTGAAAAATGGCTTGAAATTTGCCAATTCCAGAGAGGAATACCCAAATTTAAGATTATTCTGAAGTGGAGGAATACTCTGAGAATGGAAATAACACCGGATGCATGTAAAGTATCGCAGATATCAACAATGTTTGACAGCTAAAGTTGGGGTTTGAATTACGACAATCACGAAGTTGGCTATGTATACTACCGGTACTAGCATTGCAGGGAGCGGAGTCTGAATTTGGTCTCTACCCAATTTCCCAGCCTTTTGTAAGAGTTAAAAATATATTACAAAAGGTTGGAGAATTTAGTAGTTAACCAGATATAATCTTCACTTGTGGAAATACGTTGACATTGAACCAGGCTGATATGACTGTAAAACTTGTGTCACTTGTCAAACTTGTGTCATGAGGAGGAGGGAGAGAGGGCCAGATTGAGGTGTGTAATAATTTTAGGCCTATTTAAAACATATTCACAAATCAGAAAAAAATAACAAATCTATTTAGATGTTAAGTAAATGGAACATATATATATATTTTTTTTGATCGAACATGTTAATCGATAAACAATTTTTTTTTGATTGAAAACATCGACAATGTTTTCGTTCGAAATTTTGTTTTGATCGAAAACATTATCAATAGGGATAATGTTTAGTAGGCTTTTCAATAATGTTTTTGTTTGAACACAATTTTGTTCGATGGAAAACCTTTTTTGTGTTCGGCCTAAACATTAGGCCTATCGATAATGTTTTCGTTCGAACACAATTTTGTTCGATCGAAAAACATTATTTTTATCGAAAACATCAATAATGTTTTCGTTCGAAATTTTTTTCGATCATTATCAATAGGCCTAATGTTTAGGCCTATCGATAATGTTTTTCGTCGAACACAAATTTTTTCGATCAAAAACATTATCCATAGGCCTAATGTATCGATAATGTTTTCGTTCGAACACAATTTTTTTTCGAACAAAAACACCATCGATAGGCCTAATGTATCAATAATGTTTTCCTTCGAACAGTTTTGTTCGATCGAAAACCTTTTTTTTTTTTGATTGAAAGCCGTGGGTCCCCTGTTCGAATAGACTCCTTTATGGGGTATGCATGTTATGCAAGTCTTGATTGATTGAATTTAATTCATAACCTATCTATCAATATTCTTGAAAATGAATGGAATGCAATTCCTACAAACACAATTCAGGCTTGGTTTTGTCTTGACATGACAATAACACCACCCTCATAACCCTGGAAACTTGGAACAAAACCAACAAATAAACTTAAACTTAATAGAATAAAAAGGTAACCGAATCCCAGCTTGGGTTTTGATTTGAAATGATATTGACGTTCAGTAACAATGGAATATATTGTCAAAAACAATAAATAACTAGGCCTACATTTTATCGCCCATGTAAATGAGTACGGCACGCAACACAAAAGCAAAGAGTGCTGTATTAGTTAAGCTTACGGCGCAGCACGATCGAAGCAACTTGACAATTTCGTCATCAACAAAGCTACTTTTTAATGTCAAAATTCACTGTTTAGTTCTGCTTGGATTTTGAAGTGTTTCTATATTTAGAACGAGAAAGGCCTCATTGGTTCCTCGGTTCCTCTCCGGTTCCATAGTTTATTTTCGACTTTTATTTACCATTTTCTGACTTCCAAGGAACAACAAATATTACCGGAAGTCGAATGATAATCGGCGACAAAAACAACTTTTTTTCCAAAAGTATTTTGTGTATGAAAGTAGACTTTTTTGTATTCTATTTTGTTATTTTTTTTCATAATTTAGAACATGATTTGACAAGGGAATAGCCTCATATTTTAATGCAAAGTTCCCTTTTGTATTTTGCTTTATCAAGATTCCGCCGGGGGCTGATGTCATGTCTGGTATCGGCTGATATTTCACGCATGCGCATAAGGCTAATTTTGCGAGTTAGTTAAATATTGATCGTATTGATCGTGTTCAACATGTGAAATATTCGGTGTGAATAAGAGTGCACATGATCTATGCAAGCCGGCCCTCGTGGCATGTCTCTACATCTAATATTAATTAATAACCTGCACATAATAGCACAATCAAATCTGATGAGATTTCTTCCATTTTTACGCGATCAGCTACGTGGTTAGTATCAAGTAACAATGACTCCTGTTAATGACCTGGGCATATGATATATAAGCTAATAGGCCGTTTTCATAAAAATAACACTTGTTATCAAAAACCTTGAACTCAAGCTTTAACTTATATTTTCGATCATTCTTATTAAAGATGGCACAGTAACAAACCAAATGAAACTATTAACTTTTAGTTTTTTGTCAAACAATGGCCAAAATTAGAAATAACTTGCTAAAATAAGTCTGGTTATGACAATAACAAATTTGCACTATTCATTTAATCATTTCCTCAAAAGAGTACACTGACTCAAAACAAACATTGCAAATTTTAAACAATGATCTCAAAAGAATGATGCTTGAAAAGTTGGGTGTGCCTGGTGGCAGAACATGCTATAAAGAAATAAATCTCAAATAATAGACTCCAAAGATGGACATCTGCAGTTTAGCTACAAACTAACCACTATGCCAGAGTGTGCAGTTTGTGTCAAGCTGCAAGATTCTTCCAGATGCTCTTAGATCTGTTAAAAAATTAGAACATTTTGAAAAGAATCTACACGAATTCTCCTGCGACAGGCAAGACAAATCTTCACGAGAATGGGATCTTTGGATTCTGTTGAATTTCTAACCCTGTGTACTAATGCTGTTTGGCAGCAGACAACTGGCAATTATCCTTTGTTACCTTCCATATACATTCAGGTATTGCACCAAATTTGAACCTGGATTTCACCATGATATACCGGTAGAAATCATAAATCTAACTGTGCAATCTCATCCAGAAAATGTGCAAATGGTTTCAGTGATGGTCTTACTTCTTCTGTGAGGAATCGCGTAACCTGTAAACAAATAAAATAACAAAAAATGAACATGGTTAATGTGAAAAACAGCAGAAGTTGGAAATTCCTAATAAAAAAATACACTGTATTATTGCAGAAAATATTTTTATTTTATTTTATTTTATTTTTTTCTTATTTCTTGATTTCAAAGTTAAAGAATCCTCATATCGCCTAAAATTGAAAATTGGCAACATGTGACTCCTTTCCCTTACCCATGTCACATGTACGTCTTGAACCTACATGGTGCACTTTAATGCAATCACCTTACAATAATGTCAATTGCACCAAGGACAGGAGTGAATCGTTTATGATCCCGGGTGATCACTTGAAATGTGTGCGACTCAATTTGTTTTTCTTAATCCGTGTAAATTTTAAAAACCAAACTATGATTTCTTATATACCATTACAGGAAATATGAAATGTGATTTTTATTTTCAAAAAGATGACTATAAAGCTAAACAATAAATTATTGGACAGTTTAAACAGAAATCCAGAGTGCAGGGCCCATTGTTTGTAAATACAACACCTGCATGGATTTTTGTTTAAATTGACCAATAAACATTTATTTTGTCTATAATTACAGACTGCAAGACAATTAATTACCTGTTGTGGAGCTCTACCAGTGAATGTTGACGGGTCAAGTAATTTATCTAGCTGCGCATGTATCGGTGAGAAGTATGGAGACTTCTTAATCCTTTGTACCATGTCGTTGTCGCCTCCTCCGTTCTTGACGACGGCAGCTGCTTGCTGGGATAACGTTCGAATTTGCTCATGACATTCCTAGATAAGGGTTTTAAGTCATAACAGAATTAAAAATTAGACATTTTACGCAAATAGTGCATACATGTATAGACCATTATTTGGCACTTTTTTTTTTTATTGTCAATGAAATTATAACACTTCATGTGCAAAGTTTTTATTTTAAGTCTCTCATTTACCACATGATAATGTGGTAAATGTTGCTTATACAGACCTGCCAACATCTGAATCCCAGCATGTGGGACATCCAACTTTGGAATGAAAAACAGCAAGCAAAATGAGGAACATCTCAGATTTAACAAGTAGAACTCAGGTTTAAGCGATGCATAAAATATGTCCCAGCCAAAGGCCAAAGTTTACCCCATTTTAACTCTTGTGACCTTGCCCTGATGACCTTGAAGTGACCTCAAAAATTTTGGCATCAACAATCACCCCCACCCTCCAAGTTTCATGTCCATCCCCCAAGGTCTACCCCATTTGACCTCCTTTGACCTTTAATGACCCCTGATGACCTTTGGCCCACTAACCAATACAAACTCTCAGGAACGTGCGACCCTGGGTCTCTGAGAAAATGTAGGTTAACATTTTCATCATAGACACACAGACGGACACACAGACGGAGCCCATTTTATAGTCCCAATCCTGAACTCGTTCGACGGGGACAATTAACTATCAACAGAATGAGGGATTGTCCTTCAAAATGGGTCTGCTTATGTAGTTTCTGTGCACTTGAATTTCCTAAGGTATCAGTTGATAGAATGAAGCTATTGGAGACATCAAACATTAAACTAAAGCTAATTAAACACAAAATTGTTTTAATCCAATAAATAGCATCAGTTTGTTGGGGAGACTTTTTAAAAGGAGAAAAAAGAAGATTTCGATATAAAATGAATCAAATGCATTAACCCCCCCCCCAAAAAAAAAAAAAACACACACACAAACAAACAAGCAAAACACCACTTCTGGATCAAATTCTGGATCTTGAAACCTCACAACATCAACCAACAGATGTAGGGACAAGTTTATGGTCTTAGAATTATCGGGGAAAATGATTCAGGTGAAATCTTCAAATTTAACGAACCTTTAAAGCACAATTTTGTGAACAATTCCAGAATGCAAAATTTGGAGAAAAAATACATTTTTTCCAAGGATTTCTTACAATAAGATCATATTTCATTTGAACAGTAAATAGAATGAATGTGTTCCAAAATTGGAGTTGGTTGGATTTGAACAAACAACTTATTTGTAACCATATGAATTATTTCATTTGGTAAGAATAAAATGTTGTAACTGACAATGTTGTCAAAATTGAGTTATCACCACTACTAGGTAGAAAATGATAATATCTACCTATGACAAATATAAAATGTACTAATTCTTACTCCTCCATTCGTCAAATTCCAGTTCAAGAAGTGAATTTTATTCACAAGTCAATGGGAGTTAGTCACATGGCAATTATCTCTAATAACTCTTCCATAGATTCTAGTTATTTGATTGGTAAGATTGTAACCCATGTGTAACCCATGACCATTTGTCATTTTTTACTATCACTACCATCCGTTTGATAGTCTTTATTACTATACCTCATAAATATTCATTAGGCAACCATGAAATATAATTGGACAGTTCAACCTGATACGAGTGACAGCATTTTGCCTACTTCCCCGATTGCACGTAACGCCCATGCAGGGAAAAAATTGAAAAACTATCGCAACCCTACTACCGCACCCCTCGGTTGAAAATTCATACGGCGACCCAGAACAGTATACATTTTAGGTGATTTTTAGTTTTGCTTATATTACATTAATTCAGTGAAATAATTATGAGGTATAGTAAAACAAATACAACATGGTTTATTTTGAGAAGTATTGAAAATTCCTGATCCCTCGTTGTTGGATGCATGTGACTACTTCCTTCCGCTTCGCGTCGGGAAGTAGTCACACGCATCCAACACCTCGGGATCAGTAATTTTCACTACTTCCCTCAATACAATGATGTATTTGTATAATATCACTTTCATCCTTTTGATAATATATCAAAACTACAATGTACAGTAGGGACCTATTGTTTTCTGCTATAATGGTTAAGTACAGTAGTTTAAATGTATTATCAAATGACTAGAATCTATAGATTAGTTATATAAAACTACTTATATTCGTGTGATGGTAAAAATAAACAACCCCTCATTGAAAGACTGAAGTTGTTCTATTTCACGAGCCGATAATCAATCTAATCAATCGGGATGGAATACTTTTACCATCACACTCATAAGTAGTTTGTTTAATTATCTATGTCAGTAAGGCCCTGTAGCCGGGGGGGGGGGGGGGGGGGGGCAGCATAGCCCTGTCGAATAGAATATTTAGGCCGGGATCAGACAAAGGTTGTCATACTTGTACAATAATTTTGCTGTGGTAATTCATGCGACCCGTATTTATAATTTAGCTAGGTTATAATAATAATAATTACGGTTTTCATGAAACACTAATGGTGACCTGCAGGTCATACGGCTAGAATTGTTTAGAATTCACACATAAACAAACACTAAACAATTTTTCTAGGCCACGGCTTAATCAGCGCCACATTGCAACAAACATACAACTATATAAACATCCAACCCCCCGAAAGCAATGACCAACCCCAAAAAGCAATGAAGATAAAGTGTCTTGCCCAAGGACAACATGTTGACACAAGCGGGACTCAAACTCACAACCTATGGACTACCAGATGGGCCCATAATCCACTCAGGCACACATGTTCCTCATATTAAATAATTGGAACTATGAGAATTTCAATCATTGAAGTGAATTGTAGTAAAGTTGAAAATAATAAGGTAAAGCAAAGTGTGACCCCATCTCATAATTAATTATTCCATCATATTTAGTGTAGTAAATTCAAGGACATAATTTGTGTTACCCTCGCTTTACATTCAACATTCATTATTTGTGTACTAACCTGTCTATTCCCGCCTGCCTTAACCATGGCCATGATGATGTTTTCTATTCATTATTTGTCTACTAACCTGTCTATTCCCGCCTCCCTTAACCATGGCCATGATGATGTTTTCTGATGCCATAAATGGGAGCTCATGCTTCACATGTCGCTCAATAACCTGAAAAACAACAAACAAAATCAATTGAGTTATTTCAACTCGCTAAATTTTATAGAGCTTAATTGAGTCAATTTTGATGTTAAAATACATTTCTACAAGTGTGATTTAGGAGTTTATTCATATCTGCCATTGTTAATTGCTTGGATTTGTACTTGGGCGGGATGGTGCTCAGTATCGTGAAGAGATGCTCACCATCCTGCCCCGGACATCCTGCCCGAGGGCAAAATCAAACAATTAGCATATTGTATATGCGGTAAGTTACATGGCCTATTTTCATTTTAATTGAGTCTTGAAGTGTTGCATGTGCATCTGCATAATAGATGAGATACAATAACCCCATCATCATTAACCTAACTCCCTACCCCACTTTTCCGTTCAGAATCTCCTCAGAAATTTGCAAGTCAAAAATATTGAGTTTCCACCTGGGTTCAAACCTGATACCTCCCGTATCCCAAACCAATTATCACAATGCTAAGTCACCGATCAGGCGCTGCCACAGCGATTTCGTGATCATTACTAACTCCGTTCTATGACGTATTGGGACTTTTTGTCGATTTGTCTAACATTGCAGAATTGTTTTTGGTATTTGGTAGGGTTAGGGTTAAGCAACAAAATCAAGATGACGGGTCATTCCCATATACAAGACAGTGGTAATAACGAGCGCCAATTCCTCTTTTCAGATTCCCTGACAAAAACATATTATCTTGCTCTCTCTTTCTCTCTTCATGTTTTCTTTATCAACCTACCTTTGGGTAGACAACCAGACCCTCCGACACATTCTGCAGAGTGCTCAGCAAAATATCAGCTGTCAAGAAGGATTCAGCTAAACATATTCGTCTAAAAACAACAAAAATATATCATTAGCTGATGGGTATGGGAAAATATTGTGCACAAAGTGTCATGGATATGACATTGAGCAACATTTTTCATACTTTCAGTTCCTAGAATATGGTGTAATTTTATTATTCCTGCACCTTTTATTAACACACCTTTTTTGGTGATTTGCTCTTGTAGCTTTTTGTAACCTTTGGGAGCTTTAGGGTTATGTGTAAAGTTGTCTAGTCACTTACTATAACCCTAACCTCCTACCTACCATTTTTCGTTCTCAGCCTATCTCCTCGGAAATAAGGGCGTCAAAAACTGGTGGTTTCCACCGGGGCTTGAACCAGGGACCTCTCGCTTCCCAATCCCGTGTCCACCAATACCAAGCCGCCCGAGAGGCGCTGCCTTGGCAGCGATTTTGTGCCCATATGGGACCCCGGTCTATGACGTATTCGGACTTATGCGATTTTGGTGATTTGCTCTTGTAGCTTTTTGTAACCTTTGGGAGCTTTAAGGTTAATGAACTTCACACGATTTTCAGAATGTCAAGTTATGATCCGTCAAAGGTTGTCAGGGAGTAAAACATCTAACTGAGATAAACTGGTTCAAAGATAAGTAAGTCCTATTTTATCTGTTGATTGCCTTAAAAATATGCAGATTTATTTCTATTATTTTCTTGAAATGAAACTTTGCTGGTATTTTGTAGTAAGCACAAGGATTGTGAATCTGTCAAAAAATCAATTTTGGCAAATTACGACCTTTATATGTATTTTCACCCGTAGTGCAAAATTAAGTTTCTGGCATTTACGGCTCATACGCGTTGGACAGCCACATATAACCTGGTGGAAACCAATGCAATTAGTAACATAATATGTTGGTAAAGAAAAAAGATAAAACATAACCCAAAAAGCTACCAATAAAGCTATTACCATTGGTGTGCAAGATCTTTCTTTACTCCGTTCTAAATGCAGAAAGAAGACTAGAGTGCCCATAAAAGAGCCGGCAAATGTGAGTGTGGATTAACCAAATGCACATAAAGAGCTTGTGCCATACTTATTGGTACGGAAAGGAAGTACCGAAGTGCTAACCCACTACCACAAAGGTTTCACAATGTGATGGAATTTCCCAAACATTGTGATCTGCAAAAAACTATCAGATGATGAACCTACATGTTTCTCATTTTCATGTTTCGGTAATATTATAAGACCTAGTAGAAACCAATGAAATATGTAACAGGTAACTTAACCATCTAACTGATAATTTCCTTTTTATGTATATTTACCTATTAGCACTATCATCCAGTGTTCTCTCAAACCATTGAACAGATAATGTTTGGAGTGGGTCCATAATAAGCGTCATAAGATGGCGGGCTAGTGAACAGCATCTTTCACTACGCATAGGATTCCGTTTATACGGCATAGCACTGGAACCAATCTGCTCCTTTTCAAATGGCTCTTCGACTTCCTTCAAATTAGCTAGCAGTCTTATATCAGTACAAATCTGCAAGAAAAAATGGGAGAATGAAGTTGAAAATAATTCAAGCTATGAGGCGGGACCACAATTTATTAATTCCTGGAAAATTATTAACATGGTAGCAGTGATCACCAAGTTTCTCCAATTTAGCCAAGTGTTCAGAAATTGAATGAAAAGTGCATGGTGCACCACCAAAATTGTCCAATATTTTAAAGGCTGTCTATTGCCGGGTGGATTTGGATTTGGTAATTACCAGTTCCTACTATTCCTAAAAGATTTAAGCAGTGTCACTTTGTTTTCACTGCTGCCACAACGGTACTAAATTTCCATCAACAGCAAATGGGTAAGCACCATAAACTCATTTAAATCCATGATTCCATTTACAAATTTATAATGCACACATTCTTACTTTATACAATAAAATAACATGGCTGTTTAAATATAGCAAATATGTACTATAACAATTATCTAACAAAGTCTAATAAAAGTCAACTGCAAGGTCAAATGTGACACTATGATTAGGATATTGACATGGAAATGCTATTTTAGTGATGTGAAAGCATTTTCAGAGATTTGTATGCATTTATATTTTATAAGCATAATTAACAAAGGGAGCTATTGGAGTTGGGGTTTTCTTACACTGGCGTATTCATTTGTAAAGCATTGTTCTATGAGATACCGAGAGCAACCACGTGCATGACTGTCAATTAAACCTTCAAAAGTACAGACAATAATTAAAAAATATATAAAGGACTTTTTTCAAGCATAATCCCCTATAAAACTTATAAGATCATTCTTATACCGAGTGATAAATTTGTTAGGCTTTACGTCCAAAGATATTCGCTCGCCCGAGTGACATTCGCTCGCAATATTCACTTGCAATGTTTAAATATTAGTTAAAATCAATGTTAACATTGACTTAACTAATGCTAGCATCGATTTAAGCAATAGTAATAGCACTGTAAACAACTTTTCTCTCCATTTCAGAGAATAGGTCAGAGCGAATATTGCAAGCGAATGTCTCTTGGGCAAGCGAATGTCTTTGGACGCCAAGCCTTAACCCCATTTGTTCTCATACAACATGAAAAATATTAATAATTTTGGGTTCCAGATACCATTAATATATTCCCATATTGCATGAACAAACAGGGGATAAGGCTTGAAGTCCAAAGACATTAGTTCGCCCAAGCGACATTCCCTCACCCTACCAAGAAAACTTCGCTCCAACGGGAAGCAACATAGGCTTAACAAATTTCATGACATTTGCTACACTTCAGATTGAATTGGAGCGAAAATTGCTCCGAATATTCTTGGGTTTGTTTGTTCAATAATCATGGCTCTAAAACATGCGTGAGTGACATTCGCTTTCATCGATTGAAATAATGTTCTCGCAATGAGAGCGACATTCGCTCTCTGTTTTAGCGTACAAGTTAGAGCAAATATCAAGAGCTTGTGTCACTTGGTTGAGCGATTGTCTTTGGTCGCCAAGCCTAACTAATAGTAATTGATCAATGATAGACAAAAAATTTGTGACAAAATGAGTTCGACAACTATAATTCACATACCTTGTGCACAGAGGCTCCTAAACCAGCCAGGGCAGACAGGACATCAATGTCAACCTTCCTGCTGTATGTCTGTCCCGTCACCAAATAGGACCTATGAAAACAGACATATGAAAATGTGGCAGCCGGTATTAGCATTGGATTTATTCTACCAGAAAAATTCACGCTGAGCGTATGTGTTTGCGCTTATGCGTTATTCCTACGCGTACTAACAACCGCTCATCAAGGTGCGCATAGTCGCAGTGTGCACTGTGAGGTGCACGAATGTATCATTAGTTGGATGTACAATGTACATTGTACATGGATGAACATCAAAGGAATCTACATGGATGTACATTCCAAGCTCTTGTGTAGTTTCCCCATTATTTCCTTTTAAGATTAGGCTTCAAAAATAGATAGTGTCTATTTGAATAGGAACTCTCGCATCCCAATCCGATGTGCAACTATGACTGGCTCTGCTTTTGCAACAATTTGGTGCACATATGTGACCCCCATTCATGACACAGTTGTACTTTGCCAAATTTGATTATATTTTCATTAATAGCATTTTGTGGATTGGGATAACTATGACTAACTCCACTTCAGACAGTGTTTTGGTGCTCATAAGGATTTCAATTTGTTAGGATTAATGTAACACATACATACAAATAAATCATTGGAAATTCATAAGAGATTGAGGACATTCTATAAATTTGATTCATTCCGAGGCATGTGAAATAATTTTCATGACAAAACTAACACCCTAATTTTTATGGTCTGTTTCAAGAAAGGTGTGCTAGATTGCAAGAAGGCAACACTAATTCCAGACCTAAATAGATGCACAACCCTCGATAACCATTTTGGCCAAATTATGGCAAGATAATTAAATGGGCAATCCATGATCAACTTTTCATCCTAAAGGTCACCTCTATCAAAATTGGGTTTCACAAACCCAAAATTGTTCTTTCAACCATGTTTGCATTTGTGGAGGAAAGGTAAGAAAATGTGTCATTTCCTAATTACCGTCAGGGCCCTGACAGTAATTAAGGAATACAGTAAACAGGGATCTATGTTATATTAATTTAACAGTAAATTAAAAACTGCAGTTAATTACCAGTAAATTATGTTAAATAATATTTTACTTCATTTACCACTTTTTAGGCCCGCAACTTACCGGTAATTTCCCATGTAAATTAACTTAACCACTGAATTACCAATTTACATCACTGTAGGGGAGCACTTCAAAATTCAACCGGCGGTCAACCAGAACCGCCAGTTTTGGCCGGTTGCTATTGTTCTGGACAATGGCAACTGCCAGGAAACCGACTCGTCTGTTCTGGGCGGTCGGCCGCCAGTTAAGTTTTGAAGCGGCCCCTAACCTATTGCGATTTTTTAAATGCTGAAAAACGAAGGATCAAATTCAAGTGAAATTTTCAGAATACATATATGTTATTACTCTTCTTATTATTTATCTAGAAATGACACTGAGGTTTTTGGCACATCAGAATCATGAATTGCACCTTAAATTGCTCTTACATAAAAAATCAGGACATTCATACTCAATTGAGAAGATCATGGAGACTCTTACTCTTTGAATCCAGCATGCTTTGTTATAAGCTTATCCAACATATCCACTTTGTCTCCATTGCCTTCGAATAACGCCAGGAAGCTTGCTTGGGTACCGGTCGTTCCTTTCACGCCACGGAACTTGAGATCATCTCGAGCCCGAGTCAGGTTCCTCAAGTCCATGCACAGATCAGCGATCCAAAGACAGGCTCGTTTACCAACTGTAGTTAGCTGTGCAGGTCTAAAATGGGTAAAAAAACAAAATAATTAATGCAAACAAATATGTAAACTTAGATTTAATTGTTGTTGATTTTTTTTTAAGATCTTGAGGTACCGTATAATTGTAACTATGAATATGTTACTTTTGTAAAATTTAAATAAAAAGCCATGGTGTATTATTTGATGTGTTTCTCCTCCAAAAAAAGAAAAAAATTTCAGTTTACTTTTCATAACTCATGAGGGCAATTGTGCACAATACCTGCATTAAGGTGACTGAAGACTGTAAGAACATGTAAGCTTATGGTCTCCAGGGACAGATATTTTGCAGTGGCGTGCCCAAAGGGGGGGCCGGGGGGGCACGTGCCCCCCCAGTTTGATGAGTCAGTCGGGGGAAACGGCCCATTCGGGCATCTTGACACAAAAAGATAGAAAAGAAAGGGGAGGAGAGAAAAAAATCAAAAGGAAAGAGAAGAAAATACCTTGAATTTCCCTTTGTTTTTGATAATTTAAATATGAAAAAGCAAAAATTTTGCCCGCTTCGCGCGAAATTTCTGGTATTCTGTCAATATTCAGTCAAATTTTGCCATGTTTTGCGTAAATTGCAAAATTTTTCGCGCATTATCAAAAAAAATAAATACAAATATCACATTTTACTCTATTGCCGCTATTGGTCATTCGGGGGAAACTGATGATTGTGCCCCCCCACTCAAAAAATCCTGGGCACGCCACTGATATTTTGCAATATTGCACAAGTAAAGAGCACATATTTTTCATATATATCATCGGTTGCATGACATACTGATCTATTACACACACACACACAAAAAAAACCATCACATACTATGTTACGATACAACATCAGTTTTATTTGATCTCTAACAAATATTTCACTGAAAGGGCCTGGCCTAGATTCTTCCCACTAATTTTTTACCTACATATTTTTTTACTTTAATCGATAGAACATTTTTATAGTAATGACCTGCAAGTAGTTTTCCATGATTTTGAGGAGTATTGGAGAAAATTGCAATTCTTTACCTTCTTTAATTTTTTTCGCCGGCGAAAAAAAGTGGTGTAAAAACAGTGCTTCTAGTTTGAAAACTTAACAAATCTTGTTTCAACACCTGTGATGGTCAAACAAATTATTTTTGATGAAATTGTTTCTCTTTTAATATGAATTAAATAATATCTAGGAGATATGTTTGATCTTTTATCTGGTAAATCCATCTGAGGTACAAATTTAGGATTTAGGAAACACAGGATAGTCACACCACCATCAAAGAACGATATCTTGCAAATTAGTTCTCTCTCAATTTGAGCCATTTGTGTATAAATTTTTGAGTTTTTTTTATTTTACTATACTTTTTAGCTATATTTAGAGTATTTCCATAAGTTTTTAATTCTAGGTGGAATCTAGGCTAGTCCCTTTAATCAATGTTTGTATAAATGTAAAAAGCACACTTTTGAGGTTTATATTTTGCCTAAAGATTTGATCAATATCACAAACATTAATCTGCATGATACTAAAGTTATAGATCAGTACATGTATGTAAAAACATTGTTTACGCTAATAGATCACTGTAGTAAAAGACCGGTGTGTGATGAGAACGACGATATACACAAATATTCCTGACCTAATATTAAAATTTATTTGGAAGTAATACGCTCTTACAAAGTGGTAGATGGACAAAACTCTCAACCAATCCAAAGATTTATGTGCACTGAGGTGATCTCTTCCATGGGATCGCTGAGAAGATCAAATCCATATGTGAACTTTGTATGGGAACTTTTGGATTGAATAGCAGATATCAGGGAATATCATGTGATCTAGTTTTGTCCAATCAAATATGTTACATATTTCTACTTCACCTGTGTAAAGGGAAGTTTCAGTATTTTGCGCTGCTTTGTTGTAATAAGCTATGGAAAGCTATCATGTCTTTTGATATCTAAAGTTGCAATCATGCTGTAAAGCCATGGATATAGGGGAGATACCAGACTTCCTATACCAGCCCGAATTGGGGGTATTTGTGTCCACTCGAGACAAGTCGAATCTCAACTGATCACAAGCGGGCACTATTTGTTATTGTGCGTCTTCTTAGACCTTATCAAAGATGCATCATTTAGGTGTGCCTTGATTTATCCAGCACTCGTTTATGCACAAAAAGTGTGCCAACAAAACAGATGAAAAACGTTTGGATGCGCTACAATTGCGACACAACTATGGGACATTAACCCGAATGCCACCAATTTTGTCTCCATACAGGACTAAAAATGGCTCATAGTCTGTAATCTCCTTTCTAAATCTTAGGTAAATTTAGCTTATTTGCATAATTGCTACAATGGATTTTCAGCACAACCATCAAATTCATTCCAAGTATTTGTAACATGTCTTTGCAACCTTAATAACAAGATAATCAAGTAATTAACTTGTTGTAACATTTTCGAATCACATCAACGATGAACTTGAGCACTCACAATTTCTTACATTTTGTTACAAGGGATGTTCAATACAGTACGTTTGTGACCTGAGGTAGGAGATAAGCTACACAATTTCCATTAATTTAATTACGTTTGTATAGGCTAAACAATTAATAATTTATTGGACATTGTAAACAAAAATCCAGAGTACAGGTACCCACTGTTTGTAAATGCAACCTCTGCATGGATTTGATCATTTGGCCTATAGTTCAACTTGACTGATAAAGCTACGGAAATTTTCAAGTAAATATATCTACTCTCATATTTATCTTATAGAAAATCGAAACTTCACATTTACAGATTGTAGATTTGCATAGCTTATGTCCTTCTACCTTAGGCCATAAACATATTGAACATCCCTTGTGGGACAACACTGAATCCATCACAACATGCAGGCACGTATTGTGAATACAATCCTTTCAAACTTACTGGTAGTGTGTGAAACCAAGCGTAGGCAAATCTTTATAATCATCAGCAAACACTGACAGGCGTTGGATACAGCGGGCAAGCTTTGGCAGCAGAATATTGAAGGCATCTTTGATTACTATCAGATCCTGGAATGAAATATAAATTATTTATTACTATACAAATATTAACTACTTATGAGTGTGATGGTAAAAATATACCATCCCGAATTGAAAGACTGATTGTTCCATTTCACGAGCCGATAGGGGAGTGAAATGGAACATAAATCTTTCAATGAGGGATGGTATATTTTTACCATCACACGAATATAAGCAGTTAATATTTGTTTTATAATAACTCATCTATAGATTCTAGTCATTTGATATTACATTTAAACTATTGTACTTATCCATTATCCATGTCGCAGAAACCAATATAGTTTTCAATCCAGTATGATGAGAGTCGATATACTATCAAACGGATGATAGTGATAGTAAAGACTATCAAACGGATGATAGTGATAGTAAAAATGACAAATTGTCACGTGTTACAATCTTACCAATCAAATGACTAGAATGTATGGATGAGTTTTATAATTTAAATTAATACATAGAAGGCATTCATTTAAAAGAGAGGTATCCATTTTGAACATGTGTAAGATTTTTTTAACTGATTGACCTAACTTGACTTCATTTTGTGTGGTTTTAATCTCTGGGTATGGATGTAGCCAGACTCTTTGGTCAGGCTGGGGGGGGGGGGGGGGGGGGGTAGGAACATTTTTCTTATCAATTTTTTCCCAATGCATGCAAATTTCTTTGTCGATCCAAAACTAGTTTCAGTTGATTTAAACAACTTGAAAATGGGTACCAGTAAACTTTAACATTTTATGCCAAATCTGTATAACATGTATTTACAAAAAATATTGAATAGATTAAACAGTTCAAAAATTACAAGTCTATAGGTAGGAGCATGCAATATGTCTATGACTGCTCCATCTGCAGGGTTTCATAATGATAATGTGGCTTCATTGCACCCAACAGATTGAGTGGCAAGCTTTAGTATAAAACATTGGTTTCAGCGTGTTGTTTATCATTTTGGATAAATTATGCAATTACCTTGGCTTGATATGCACTGCCCAATGGGCAGAGAAGCTACCATAGCCTTGAGTCTGTTCAATTATGAGTTCTATTAACACTATTCAATGTAAAAATGGGTTTGTGTTGACAGCACTAGCATAAAAAGACATGTCTGCAATTAGTTGAACCAATTAATGTCTACTATTCATGGCCTACTGTAGTCTGATTGGGATTCCCGTCTGATTATCAAAAAGTTCTCATTACCATTTATACATAATAATATTTATTCAAAGCACTTGCAATTTACAAACATTTAAAACAATTTACAAATATGTTGTTATAAAGCCAAAGAATAGGCCTATAGGCCTACTCTTACAACTGCAATCATGCAAGTTACAAATATAATGGGACTTGAGCTTTTAATTAGGAATATCTTAACTGTACCGTTATTCTACCATATTCAGTCTGGAGTGAACATTCAATCTTGTAAGACAATCATTTTTTTACATATTTCATACCTGTCAACATTTTCTAATCCTGATGCAGGAGACTTCTGTAATCACTTACATTTATGAATAATGATTACTGGCAACTGACATATGAGGCCTAAAAGGTACACCCACAACAAATTTACGTAGCTTTTGAAAACTGAAAAGGGACAAAAAGTGTCTCCAAAGCCCACATACGACACACAAAAACGATCTCATTTTCAATCTCCTAACAAAATGTACTGTGTACGTCATCTGTAATACACGCTAGCGGAACATCGCGGTATAATTTTTTTCAGTGCGGGAGATATCGGGAGACTTTTTAAAAATCGGTAGATATGGCTACCCGATCGGGAGGGCTGCCTAAAATCTGGAGACTTGGCAGGTATGATATTTTGACCCCAAAGTGCTTTTGTATTTTGTTTCAAATCAATATGGTATGCTTCTTTATGTTATAAATGGATTAAGTCTAACATGTTTAAGTTAACCACCAACACACTTAAAATGGAAAAGTCAAGTAGACTATTGATGGAACAATAGAAACATCTCCTAAACATGAATATTTTCATTTTTTAACGCACAGCTAATTTTGAATCACTCATGCGTTTTAGGTTTTGCACTTGTGAATTTTTAACGTGCTATGGCTTTGTGCATATTATCAAACAATACCACTCTAAAGTTGTTATCATTGAATACAGCATGCAGATTCCAGTCTATGGTGACTTTTTGATTATAGCATCGAGCTATTAGTATAATAACTCGATGATTATAGACATACACTAAAATAGAAACCCACATACCGTGTTATCACCGACATAACATGAAGTGGCGCCTAAATGTATGATGGGTGCTGCCTTGGGGCAACACTGAGCATACGTGTAGACATGCGCCATTACGTCATGTCGTCTCTTCTTCTCTTCAATGGCTGCTAACTCAAAGTCAATGTTCTCCAGATTGGTTTCCATTTCTTTTAATTGGTCATCGGTTATATGAAGCCCAAGTGTCTGAAAAATAAAGAAGATTCATATGGATTAATCCTTAGAAAATGAAACTTTTTTTGAGTTCAAGTAAAAAATCATCTTTTTTATTCGACCACATACGCGCGTTTTTCAGTCATACATTTGTTACATGGTGCGTGAGAAGTTTTTCTCAATCAGAAATTGTAAAGATTTTCTATCTGTGCATGAATGAACACATGATTTATTTCAAAAATGTCACAAACATTACCAATTGTTACCACTTAAAACAAAGGATAAAAATAAACCCTTGCGATAGAATTTCCTACCATTTTTATGAAATATTTGTAAAATATGTTACCCATCATCTGTGTAAAGCACTATAAAAAAATTGCTAACATGTCAAAGAATTTGTACTTTGAAGTCATTTGGAGCAAAAAACTATTTCTGTGCGATGTCATAAACGTTACCGAACATTACATGAACTTTACTCAGGATTTTGGCAATCAATCATGTCTTTACCCCACCGGTGAGCACCATTATCAATAACAAACTCGTGGATATAATGTTTATGCTAAGTTATGTAGCCATTTAAAACTCACAAACGTTACTTTGGAATCGCCCATATAAAATTAGGGTCATTTCCTGTTGTTCAATGCTCCTGTGGCATGGCAGAACATACAATGTGTAGGACTCCTAAAATTGAAAACATTTACTAAAAAAATCACAAAAATGATTGGTTCAAAAATATCATACAGGACTGACTCAGTGACTTGGCACCATTTACACAATAGTCAAATATTTTAACTCTCATTTTAGACAATTAACATTGATTACAAATCAGTAATCCTGTTAAAATGTATTATTCTGTGTATTTTCAAACTACTTATGGGTACGATATATATCATTAGCTGTTGAAACATGAAACATCATACACATAATTTATCAATGTTATTATCAAAATATCGATAAATACAATTCTGTTGGACACACTGGTGTCACAGACTAGAATCCTCTCTTCTGATTGGTCAATTGAGGCTGTTCCATGTTACTCCCTGGCGGGAAAACATTGCATTCGAAGTGAATAACAAAATCTACACAATTTATATGCAGGAAAATAAATTTTTGTACATCAACCTCTTTCTTTGATAT
>JXSR01S028683.1:12547-23329 GCA_000969725.1 Ophiothrix spiculata
AAATGATAATTGATAATAACATTTTAGGGATAAAATTATGTGATGGAAAATATTTAGTGGTGTTATCAATACAAAATAATAGATTGACCCTTGTATAGGTACAACAGTGACACATTTAGTTACACAACTATATAAATTGACACATAAAAAAAGAACAAAATACAAGCTGAGATTTAAGCTGCTACAAAAGTTATTCACTCCAAACAAAACTGACACTTGTAATTACAAAACAAACATATGCATTTAAAGGGACTAGCCTAGATTCAACTTAGAATTAAAATTAAAAACTTATGGAAATGCTCTAAATAAAGCTTAAAAGTGTAGTACTATCCACAAAAGTACAACAATTTACACAGAAATGGCTCAAATTGAGAGATAACTAACTTGCGATATATCATTCTTTGATGGTGATGTGACTATCTTGTGTTTTCTGAATCCTAAATATGCACCTCAGATCTGGATTTACCAGATAAAAAATCAAACAAAGCTCTTAGAGATAATTTAATACATATTAATTGAGAAACAATTTTATCAAAAATAATTTGTTTTGTAGAAACAAAATCTTTTTAAATTTTGAAACTAGAAACACTGTTTTCTAATCTTTTTTTTTCGCCTGCGAAAAATATTAAAGCTGGTAAAGAATTGCAATTTTCTCCAATATTCCTCAAAATCATGAAAAACTAGTGGGTTATATTACTATAAACATGTTCTACCGATTCATGTTAAAAAATATTTAGGTAAAAAAATAGTGGGAAGACTCTAGACCAGTCCCTTTAATGCAAAGCAAAACACTGAATAGTTGGTGAGATAAAGATTTCTTTTATTGTAAAAACAACAATTGTTAAGTTAAATAAATACACACAAATGAATTTAAAAAAATCAAACTCAATTTGATTTGTAAGTTTCTGCAAAAGTTTGATTATTTTATTGTACCTTTGACTTAAAATAAATAAGGCAGCCAATTTGTTTTAGAAAGGATACATGTCGCATCAGCAAATCAACTATTAGCTAACTGACGCTAATGGATCTACCCGTGTAATTACATGTGTGTAGATATGGGAGTCTAAATTAAAATTACAGCCAAGATGATTCCTGCGAGAGAAATATACAGCGGATATTTGTACGATTAGATCAAGTTGAACGACTTGTAAAGCAGTTCTAGTAGCTATACTGTTAGTACTTAGGAAGAGCACGGTTAACATTGGCAAGAAACGTAATCGTGTCAAAAAATATGTTACACAAGGTAATCCGATGTTTCATTTGCAGTTCGTGGCAAATTGCATTTTTGACCGTAGTTTAACCCCGTTATGTGTGTATATGAAGATAAAATTGGTCGATCTTAAAAAAATAGCTTTTAGAAACGATTTTACTGCTTTTCGCCATTCTGACAGTATACCTAAATAAGAAACACATAAACCTGCTTCTTTTTCTTCGATGTACACACATTTGAAAGACTAAAAGGTTTGATCTTTAGAAATAAAATATTCAAGTAGATGTTTGATTTACTTCCAACAATAACAAAAAACACCTTTTTCATTAAGCGATTGTATAGTTTCCCATGACAGCCATAAACTTATTTCTATCTGGTTTAAAAAACAAAACAAAGACACAGCAAAACAAACAAACAAAACCAAAGCAAAACTAAAAAACAAACAAACAAAAAACAAACAAACAAATAAACAAACAAAACGTTTTGCCGGAGCAACCAGACATTTTTATTTGAGGGGGGGGGGAGCAGGAGCAAAAATTATGCTATTTGGGGTAAACTTTCTGAGTTTTATTAAAAGTTTTGAAAAAATTGGAAAAAGTAACCCATAAAAGAGAAAATTTCTGATAAAATAACCCATAAAAGAGTTAAACTTTTTGACGTTCTCCCTCACATGAATAAAGTGTAGTTGAAACAAAATACAATATACCGGTATGCATATTTGCATAAAATGTAAAATGGTCTGAAGCTTCATTGAAAACTTGAATAGCAAAAACGAAAGCAGAATTGTCGACTTTAAATATTGCATTTATTTCTAAAGTACATGCTGTAAATTTCGGCATAAAATATATTACATTTGCATCTAATGTGCAAGCATTGAGGTAATAGAACAGATAATTAAAAAAATAGCCAGTACCGCAAAGTATTCAGCCGTTGACTTCATTTTGGTGTGAATGGACAAATTATTTCCCTAATTACCTATGTTCATGTGATTGCCATAAACGTTGTACATTTTTTGCATTTTACGGAAAATGTTGCTGATAACCTTAATTATGTGTTGCTGATATAACTCAACGATATTGGTTCAACTTCATCTTATTGCTACTTTATCTCGTTCATACTGATTACAGCTTATACCTTTTAAATCGTTCAAATAAAAACGTCAATTTAAAAAAAAATAAGAAGAGAGGATAAAAAACATTACTCGATCACATTCTATATTCTACGGGAAGTCAAAATGTGTCCAATACGACTTGGTAACAGTAAACCAAAGCAATAACTTCTACTGACAGAAATAGACTTAAATGAATATTCGACATAATTAAAGATTATGTACCAAGGGTGTTTGTCAATTTAGCAAGACTGATTCTAACGCTATTCTCGGTAATGAGGTTAAAGACACACCATTGACGTCACATACGCCAGGTGTGAAATACACGTGAAAAATATCTTCTGCGTCTAAGGTAATTCTTGAATAACTTTATGAGGAAAATATATGAGAGCAACTTTTAAAAAATGAGACGAAAGTCACAAATTTCATTTCATTGTTACTAATTTCAACTTTTAAATAAAAATCTCCCCCCTTTTTCATTTTCCATAGTAAGATAAAAAGGCATAGTAGAAGAAAAAAAATAGTTGCAAGAATCTAACTTGATGATTTTAACCGCATTAAGCTTAAACATTATGTGCTCCAGTAACAATGGGTGCCCAAACTTAACATACAATTTGTATAATGTATATATAATGATGCAATTTACTACAAGAAAACTAATATTGACTTCTTCCATCTATTTTTCAGTTCAGAACCATAGTAAAAATCCTCATCAGCGATATTCTGTTGATTTTTGTAAGAGCAGGTCTCGATTTTTTAAAGGTGAAGTTTTAATACTCCCGTACCGGCTGAGGTACATACATATTACACAGCGATTGGAGTAGTAATGACGTAGTTCGATATACCTGCAAATATGCATGTCTCATATTCAAGTCTATTTCGGTATATTTTTATAAGGCTTATCTATAATAGGTTGTTCCATTGTGGCGTATGCCCTTGCTCCATTTTCCATTTCCATCATTCTCGCCGCCATCTTGGTTGGGTCGGAGTAGTTTGTAAACAATGCATCAAAATTCGATGTAACTTGTGATTTCCTTCAAATCATGACTTGAAAGTTAAACTAAATAAATGTAATACATATCCTTGTCATCGTTAGTTGTGATCTGGTATCGTGATTCTGCTAAAATAGTGTAATATGACAGGACGTTTTGTTTGCCAGCCCATGAAAATGGTGTTGTGAGTACAATGACGTCACGTGCAAACTCTCTATTGTGACGCGCCAAGCCGACAATGAACTTCGTTCTGCTTACGGAACAAGTGCACACGCTACAAAAGAACAGCCTATGGATACATGGTGTAATATACCGTGGCAGTACACGATGAAATATATGTAAATCCCTCGCTATGATGGACTGTTTGAGTCATTGGTTCCATAACCATAATTTTTTTCTTGAGGTTAAGTCCATGGATATGATGATGATGTCGTATTTTAATGACTCCAAAACACTGCAGTTAACATTGTTAAGCTACTTGTACTGTTTGACTGGAAAAAGTATTAGCAAAGGCGAGGAGGTGATCTCTGTCATTACTTTGGTAAACTCATTTAAGTTGGTATAACACATTCCGCTCAGTTATTTACCGGTGTTTAGAACCAGTGCCCACGTGTTGGATTAATTGCAAACTGCTATAACAGCATCTTAGCGTAAAGAGGGTTGCAATACTGCACGCCATGATGCCCGCCATGATGTCTTCTTTAATTCCATTGAAAACCACTCAACTGTCACTAATACGGCAGTAGATGCATATTGTACCATAACTGAATAGTGTTCAATAGTAGATACATTTTGTATTCTTGTCCTGTGCTTAGTGACGTCATATCAAATGAAAACCACTCAACTGTCACTAATCCGACGATGCATACCAATTAAGTACTCTTATGCTGTGCTAAGTGACGTGAATTCCACTGAAAACCACTCAACCCCCCACTAATGCGAGTAGTGCATATTGTACCGTTGTTCTGTGGTGTTCAATACTACGGCGTTAAGATACTTTTTCGCACACTCTCTTATATTTGTGTATATTATCATAAAATTACATGCATACAAAGATATTAACTTTTTGGTAGCAAATATACATTTAATATTTTACTATCACTAGCACTGATTTTTGTAACAAAAAAAATGAAAACCTATCATGAATACATTTCTGTGGATTATGGAGTAAAAACGGGCCATGTTTTCAGTAATTTATGTGCCTTCCAATAACTACGTCATGGTTTAAATATTCCTAAAATGTCGGGGATATTTTTCAGCGTAAGTGTAATTGTGTATTTTAATTTTGCTACTTTGGTCGACTTTCTGCACCTGCAGCATTTAAAGATCATAGTAAAGACTCATCATCACCATCGTCATAACTTTTATAATTGACATCTTAAAGTGTCAGCTGTTCAAGTGATAATATATCTGAACCTACTTTTTCAGCGAGCTGGGTTCTTTGTAGAATATTCCATTATCTTGGGTCATTGTAACTATGTCTACCCAATACATGATAATGGTAATCTTTGGTTTAATAATATAACACCTATCATCATTAAAAAAAAGTTCATTTTTAATTCATTCATAACAGTTAAATGCTACATAGAGGACAAACTGTTTTGGCAGATGAAATAAAAAATATATTTTGACTTAATGTGAACACTTTTCTATTAAAAAAGTTAATTTAATTCATTCATAACAGTTAAATGCTACATAGAGGACAAACTATTTTGGAGGATGAAATAAAAAACATATTTTGACTTAATGTGAACAATTTCCCACCATAAAAGTTCATTTATAATTCATTCATAAGAGTTAAATGCTACATAGAGGACAAAATGTTTTGGCAGATGAAATAAAAATATATATTTTGACTTAATGTGAACACTTTTCCATTATAAAAGGTCGTTTTTAATTCATTCATAACAGTTAAATGCTACATAGAGGACACACTGTTTTGGCAGATGAAATAAAATTAAAAAACATAAATTTTGACTTAATGTGAATACCTTTCCATTAAAAACGTTCATTTTTAATTATTCATAACAGTTAAATGCTACATAGAGGACAAACTGTTTTGGCAGATGAAATAAAACATATATTTTGACTTAATGTGAACACTTTTCCATTTGGTGTTACATGACTCAAATAAAAAACATATTTCGACTTAATATGAACACTTTTCCATTAAGTGTTGCATGACTAAAAAAAAACAAATTTTGACTTAATGTGAACACTTTTCCATTTGGTGTTACATGACTAAAAATACCACATTTTGACTTAGTGTGAACACTTTTCCATTTGGTGTTACATGACTCAAATAAAACAACATATTTTGACTTAATATGAACACTTTTCCATTTGTTGTTACATGACTCACCGTATATTCAACATCCCAATATTGCTTGCCTGGATCATCTGGATATTCTTCATACGATGTATTTACAGACATTGAAACCATGTCCCATTGCCCGTCGCTGTTAAACACCTCATCATCACCTGGAAGAAACAGCGAGCATTTTTAAGAATACAATTCAATATATCTCTGAAGGAATAAGGGGTTGGAGCACAATTAGGCCACAACTTTGTGCGACCGGCTGCAACCTGGCCACAGCCTTTATTTTCCAAGATGGTGACCATAGACTTGATTTTTACCCTTAAGATTATTGTAAAATGTTTATTATATGTTTTGAAATTGTTTAGAGGTGCATAACCAAGCCTCCAGTCGCCATCTTGGAAAATAAAGACTGTTGTGTCCTAATTGTGCTCCGACCCGTAACGTCCAAAGATATCCACTCAACAAGCGAGCTTGTTAAAAAATATGAGATCTGTTTTCAATTATTGTTTTGTGAAATGTAGCTTGAATTTTCAAACAAGCAAACATTTCATAGAACGTGTTTTTTCTATTTGCATTTGCATGTTAAATAATTTGATTCAATTGTATATCTAAATAATGTTATCGTACGTTCACGAGATCAATGTTGTTTAATATTGGTATCAAATAGACGGACAATCGTTCGATTGTATAATGTATATTTAATTATATTCTGGCCACCAAATGTAAATAGCGATACATGCAAAGATATTTTTATTGATGGAGAGCAAATATATAAATTAACCAATAAAACGAGTTTGAATAAAAGTATAAATACCAATAAAACATTTGGAAATGCATGCTGATAAAACTATCACCAAATAGTTTTCCTCATAAATGCCAACTGAGCACATTGTGCGTTTAACTTTTATATTTTTGATGACCATTAAACTTGTCATTCTCAGAAAACAGAAACTGTACATCAGATTTTACACATATTATATGTATATTCCAATCGTTTTATGTATATGAGTGGATATCATTGGGCGCCATAAATACGGCATCTAAGAACAATTTTATGATATTTTGATGCTCATATTCTATACTAGGCTTGTTTGTTAGTAATCATTATCCTTTGATTAATGTTTATTAAGCAGCATTATACGGTATTATTTATTGTATAACATGTTAAAACAATGGAGCAACATTGTCGCTTGGTAAATCTTAATGACATTATAAACATTTTGAAAATACTCTCAAAATGTTAAATATAATTCCATTAATTTCTCGTTATACCGTTAATTCGTTATAATTACCGGCGACATTGTTGCATCAATTAAGATATTAATGGCTTAGTAAGACACCTACTCCACGTCAAGCTAATGAGTTTTATTATTAAAGCAATCCCTAAAATAAATACTTTGATTAATGTTACATTGATCTATTATACCCGCTTTAGTATTTGATATAAAATTAGCATGGATCTTTAAGTTGTACGTAGTTTGAAATGGATAAACACAGCTATCAAATTAATATTTTTCTATAATTATTTCCCAAATTTTCAATTCAATTTGCATGTGTTAGTAATTCGACAACCACCTTTAAACTCGTCCACAAATTTTAGTTCGGAACCATTGAAAGAAAAAACATTACACACAAGCTCATAATACTCTCACCGTGGTCAAGAATTTCAGTGGATGTGTTTGACACGGTTATGTGAGTAAAGTGACTACTTTGACAATGAATTGCCGACAAAAAATGATTTTATTTTTAAATGATGGATATATTTGAAAATAATGACCTTGAAATATTCAACAATATCTATATGTATAAAATTTCAAATCTTATCTTTAAACCTAAAACACAATCTGAATGGTTCCAATTTAAGAAAAGACAAACTCCTTAACTCTCTTTCGTTCAATATGACACCAGGAGGAATACGAGAAACAAAGAATAACAACTTGTGATCTTTGTTTATGTTTGGATTCTTTGTTTGCTATTGATTTTGTTTGGTCGAGTGGTATGATATCTGAGACAACTGTACTCTCTGATGACATGTGGCCATGTTTTCGTAAGCAGGTTTACTTGAAGACGATGGTGGCCGCGCAATAAATTGCCTGTTTACTTGTCTGTTTACTCAGATTTGATGGGTGTTCATCCGTGGTATCGCCCGTATTATTTCAATGCGTAAATAAATAAGAAAAGTAGTTCTTTAAATAATCAGAATATCTCTTTAGTTTTCTGGGGTTGAAGTCCCAACCCCAACGGTTTTGAAATCTGCATATGCTTATACACTAAGTAAAGGCATAAAATGAAATTGTTGAACTTTAGTTAAAATTCAAGTTTTTTGAATGGGAGTTTCAATATCTGATGACGTCACGACCTATCCCCTGTTATGTTTGTTACAGGAAACATGGTTGATTTCCAGCATGTTGAGCATAGATGAGATAGATTTTGAGCATTAAAGATCAACACAATTTTTAAAATAATATTTGACATTTCAAAGTATCAGAAAATTATACGAATAAAGGTTAAGTAAATGCAAAATATATCAGTGCTAATTTAGACTAACATATTAGACTATAGTCATAATAACTCGTACGAATAGTTACGAGCAGTGTTTAGTCAATCTAATAGGACTACGCGACGCCCTCGCTGCTCGCTTTGCTCGCTGCTCTTGGTCCTTTTAAACGGACTAAACACTACTCGTAACTGTCCGTACGAGTTATTGTGACCATAGTCTTAGACTATGGTCAAAATTGATCGTGCGAACAGTTTCGAGCAGTGTTTAGTCCATCTAGTAGGATCACGGGCAGTGAGCTAAGTGAGCAGGTAGGGCGTCGCTTGCTGCCTGTGGTCCTTCTAGACGGACTTAACAATGCTCGTAACTGTTCGTACGATCAATTGTGACCATAGTCTTATATATAACATGTTATTATTATTATTATTATTTGTGTTACATAAATATGTAATGAACTGAATTTTGCAAAGAGATACTGTCAAAAATGAAATCTGTCTAATATTATATCCGACTACTAGTATTTCAAGTTCAAAATTCTCATTGAATAAAACAAAAACTTAATTATATACAGAAATGCTTAAAACTTATTTTAAGCCAATGATTAATTGAAATTTATTTATCTAACTAAGGGTAATATTATCAACAATATGTTCATTAAATGTTAAATAATATGTTAAATCTATTCCAACCTTATCTACTCCCAAACTATGGATGTTTATTTACCTTTTATTTTATATTTAAACACTTCAAATTAAGTAAGGCACGGTTCCCAGTTCATAACGGAAGCTTTTGAGTTATACGAAAGGGCTTGAATTAATTGTCATGAATCATGATGCAGAAACATACTGAGTCATGATTCAAAGATAGATGTATTATAGTTGATTGAATTATGTAGAAACATTTCGCTAGGACATCTATTATTATAAAGACCACTTCAAAGAAGGTAGTTATGCGTTTTTCCTAATATTTTTACATCATGACTCAAAATACATTTCGTCATGGCTCTTGCGTCAAGCCCTTTCGTATGTCGAAAGACATTCCGTCATGAACTGGGAACCATGCCTAAGACGCAAGTCACTTAAACTATGGTCACAATACTTCGTACGAAAAGTTACGAACAGTGTTAACTCCATATAAAAGAACCACGGGCAGCGAGTGCGACGCTCTCACTGCTCGCCTAGCTTTCTGCCTGTGATCCAACTAGACGGACTAAACACTATTCGTAACTGTTCGTACAAAGTATTGTGACCCTTTGATGATGAGGTGACAGTTCCCGTAATGATGTTTTGATGTTCGAGTAATAACTGCGTTTTATTTAGTTCAGGCGAGTGATATTGTACAAAGGTTATGGAACGTTTTGCGAAGTTGGATGTAAACAGTCACAAGGCAAAGCCGAGTGAATTGTAGTCTTTGTTTCCAGCACAAGGTGGACTATTGTTGTACGATTTTTCGAGCGTCAAGTAAGGCGCAACTGTGTTATAAATACGACAGAGTTATCGGATTCCGACAAGTGTTTACGATAGAATATACATCAGTACCAGAAAATGTGAAAATAGTTTGATCCATTTTTATTCTTCAATCAGTCCCACACAGTAAAATAATGATATTTATCAAACAAAAATTGATTAAATATTATCTTGCTTATGAATAAAACAATGTCATATGTCTACCGGAATCCGATAGCTCTATCGGAAACGTTTCACAGTCGTGCCTAAGACATAAACTAATTCATACACGACGACGATTTCATTCATTTGCAAAGCAATATGACATGATTGCTTTATTTTTTGGTTACTACAAACACAGATACTAAAGTTAAACTTAACCAGTATACACTCAATGATAATTTTACCTATTCTTTAGAATGAAACTTAACGTATATACTATTACGTTACGTTACGTTACGTTACGCGTACACGTTTAAGGAACTGAATGACGCTCAACATGATACCCAGAGTACAACTGGATATTATTCAATGAATGCGTCAATGTCAGAAGCAGATATATAATATCAGCTACTTACGGTACAATACGGTTTAAAAACCGTAACCTGTGATGCCCTACCGAACCAATGGGTCGCGGTAATTTAACAGGGTTAACAGGATTTTATATGCATAAATTAGTGGTATTATTTAATTAGATTAGCAGGTAGAGACTATAATAATTAGTGGCGATTCGTTTATTTAATCAATGATTATAATAATAATAATAGCCCAGGGATAATAATTTTAATAACATGTTCAAAAATAATAAGTAAACATTACACCAACATTAGAATCCTTTGATCTAGCTACAACTTTCTATATTTATATCAGTTAACATTACCACCAATGCACTTTACTAATTGTTAGAATTGTTTCTACATATCTAAATAGGCACAAAAATGTTAAATTACGAGAGAGACTAGCAGAAGCGGAAAAGATTAGTGCAATGCTTTTATTTAAATTAGCACACATGAGAGATATTAGTTAGTGAAGTATTTTTTGCACTCCAATCTACACCTTAAAGAGTCAAAATTTTAAGATTTCATATTCGCTTCCAATGTAATAATTCATTATGACTTGGGACTAGTGGCAGTGATTGAAGCTAAACATTTATGAACTCTGGTCCAAGTGATATGCTGGCTCAAATAACATTGCAAGTGAAGAAACCTAT
>JXSR01S028684.1:0-10393 GCA_000969725.1 Ophiothrix spiculata
AGGTTTTCGACAGTCACTTTTGCCGTAACCCCGGGGTTTCGGCAAAATTGCGTGTCAAAAACCCGGGTTTTTGACATACCCCAAGTTTTCGACGCAGCACCGGGCCGGACGGTTTTCGTCTTTGCGTGAGCAAGAAACTTTACTCTACTTGCTCCGTAGTCGGATAGCCACGTAAAGTCATGGGTCCCCAGTACGAATAGACTCCTTCATGGGGTGGGTATGCATGCCTATGCAAGTACTTGTATCATTTTGATTGATTGATTGATTGATTAACTCTTTTAACCATAGCGGTTAAATTATAGGACGCTGATATGTGTTTCTGTTTGCAAACATTATTAATGATTCCAATCTCTTGAAAATGTAACAGTTTGACATTAAAGGCGTAAGATTCGATCATTATTCTCATCACCCATGGCTCTAAAGGAAGTAATACACTTTTGATATCAAATTACAGCCCATATTTTTCTGATTTTATATCCCGAAAGTTCCTTATACATTTGGAGAAATGGCCTAATACCTATATATTTTCTATTTCTTATGTATTTGCCAAACAGCTGATCCCCAGTGTTGCACACTTTGGCTGTTGCCTATGAAGAAAAACCAAGAAGCAACCTTAGGGTTGAAGTCACAAAATGCATTTCAGAGGCTATGTTGAATTAGATAAAAATAAATTATACCATGTTGAAATGTGAACCTAAACCTAAAGCTTCATAATATAATATATAATGAACAATCACATTTTATTTGCATTTAAGCATCTTCTTCTAGAAATGAATTTCAGGGCAAACATTAGTGTTATATCAAAACCTCCAGTAAACCTGCACTTTCCTGTCTTGAACCATGATCGAAATGATCACTACATAACAGTATTTGACTTAACGTTGTCAGCGGTACCAGTAATGGGACGAGCTACGTAATCATTTCGATACCAATAACATTGTTGTTTCTTTGGAAAACACGTGCATATCTGAATAAAAGAATAAAGAATAATAATTTTGAAAATGATCGGATACAATTATGTCGTGCATGAAATGAAATGCTTTAGTCAGCGATCATTTAGCCATAATGAAGCGTCGTTAAGACAGTCAGCTTAACAGAGGAAACAATGTGTTCTATTCACAACAGATCTGTAACAAAAGTCTGTGGGAGGAGCAGAAATACCCATACCTTAATTTGCCTTCTTGATGTGTGTCGACGTCCAATTAACAATTACGTTTATGAATTATTGGGGTGTCATTATAAAATTCAAAATTCTAATGGCAAGTGACTTTATTGAATAAAATTTGATACCGATAGGACACATGTTAAAATATCAGCATGATTATTGAGTGCTTGGAATATGTTCGATGAGCTAATTCTAATGAGATTGTGATGATCGGTATGTCCTCTTTTTTAAAAATAAATATTCTTACTAAATAGAATAAAATAAATAAATAAGCACACAAATAAATAAATAAATAAATAAATAAATAAAGAAAAGAAAAAATAATAAATAAATAAATAAAAAATACCGCCTGATGGTGTTTTTGATATTACTATATACACTCTAAAATTATTTTACACTTTGTTGAGTATAAAGATCACAGCTCATTGTTGATTAAAATCTTACTCAACATTGAGTAAAATCTTACTCGGTTAGGTCAATATTACTCAAAGTTGAGCACATCTTACTCAACGTTTAGCAAAGTTTACCAAACGTTGAGTAGGATTTTACTCAACAAAATGAGCCGTGACCGTTGAGTAATTTTTTACTCAATAAGGGTAAGAAAATGTTAAGAGTGTAGGCCCATTATTTCATGACGCCATTATAAGGATATTTCATTAATCATGAGGAATAATTATAAAGATAGATATTTCTTGATTTAAACCTACACACAATTTATTAACTGATCAAGATAAATGGCGCCTGAAGTTAGGAAATCGTGTCATAAATTGTAATAATTGGAAATTCTGGCCCGCCCAGCTCAACCCTATTATTGATTTCTGACACCGTTTGAGTCGCCACTGGATAGCCTCGCTAACACCAATTAATAATGATGTATGATAAATGAAGGGGCGGGGTGCTAACATTAGCAAGGAATGTTTGGATGCCTTCAGGGGTGAAAATCTCAATCCAAACGCCCGGGTCCTAAACTGGTTCACTCTAAACGTCGTCCTACGCTGCAAGTACGAAGAGCAAATTTCCAATATTTTGGTGTTTAAAAGGCCGAAAATAACAAACTACAAATCACTTAAAATAATGTAAATTTTACACATTTATATGCATAAACCACTGTTTTATTAATTGGTGACGAAATGCAATTCTATTTTCTATTATAGCGTCCCGACCCCATGCTTTCATAGAATCCCGACCCATAGATCGATTGTTTAGGAGATTGTTTGGGTAAAGAACCACATCGGCCTACATCGAATTATTACAATTAACAAGTCAAGAGAACAAAACAAAGCTAAATAAATATTGTATTAACTTATTTGAAATCTATAAATAATTTAAAGAGAATCAAGAAAAAAATCTATCAAACACAATTGACCAAATTACATTTTAAGTGGGCACTTATAATGGCCAGTTTTATGGCGACATCGTTATCAATAAATACTTAGCGGGACAAAGATCTGTATTACAACCACTTAAAGTACATTTATCAAATCTGGTAAAAAGGTCTTTGGAAATTGGAATAAAGAAATATTGACAGGGAGGTCTGACAAGTCTTCAAAAAGTATATGACATAATAATTATTCGAACAGGTATAGTTTCAACATCTCAGCTGTCATGTCATTTTGATCGTATTTATTTTAAGTCAATTTATATTGCTGTATTACATGTACCTTACATATCATGATATTTTTGCTTATTTCATTCAGTAAAATTGAATCAGTTTGCTACGTCCCTTCTTATAATGTGTACTTTAGTTTTCTCTCTAATTCCTATCATCTTGTATAGAATTTTGGAAGCACATTTTTGCATATTTTCTGCTAATTGTTTAAAAGATGATAATCCTCCTAACGGAAAATAATGGCTGTAAAAAGTTATTTGTAGAGTTATCATGGTTATATGGTAAGCAAATGTAGCTGTCAACGTTCCGTTCACATTCATTTACCTTATTTCCATTTACTGTACTTCCTATATAAAGACACAACACATTAACAAGTCGATCATACTTAACATGCTTAACAAACACGGCGCCTATCGGGCGAAATAGTCGAACCTTTAATAAAACACAGAATCTAACCCGGTGTGAAAGAAATCTAAGTCGAAATGGTAGTCTGCCTTCCATAGACCATATAACGGAGTAAAGCGTGAACTTGTTGCGTGAGAGTTGTTAGCCTATACTTTTCTGTACAACCCGGACAATAAGAACGGTGGACTTCCATTCCTGCTACACCGGGTTTCTTTAGAAAATTAGTTAAAAACTGAAAATGACAAATTAATGCAGAAAATGCTTATGTTTGGAAAACCCAAATCATTTTAATTTAAGCTAAACTTGGCATTTCCCCATCCTAATTGAGGTTTTAAGCGGTAGGGTTATAGTACATTATGTTTTCTATAAATGCAGGACGATGTCTTTTCTGAAATGTCAACAGAACAATGCTTTTATACTATTATTATCGAAAAAAGGCCTAACCAAACCAGAAAACAGATTTTTTGGGGGCATATAACATAACATACATGTACAAACTACAAAGCAAAATTCAATATTCACTGCATACAGGGGTTCGTCGGGGGGAGGGCACCCCCTCCCCTCCAAAAAAAAAAAAAAATAGAGTCTACATCTAATCTTACCAGAATAAAGAGACTCCATGTACATTTCGAATTTTACTATCTCTGTAGGGCTATCTCTTTAACTATTTTTTGTAAATATTCAAGAAGATGGAGGCGTGGCATCCAAATTAAGCTTTAATGAAATCAAACTGTTTTCGGCACAAAATCTGCACAGATGTCCAATTTGCGTGCATTGTTTTCTGTCAGATTAAACCGCGTCATTAGGAGGATTAGATGAGCATTTAAACAATTAATTACAAACACTGATTTGAAAACCTTATGACTCGTGATTGATTTCTAAGATTTATCCCGACGTCAATTCACTAATAACTGCATGTTCATTTATCATTTTATGCCAATTAAATACACTAATTGTGAAACGAATCTTAGTCCCCCTGAAATGGTAGTCCGCCTTCCATGTACCATAACGGAGTAAAGCGTGAAACTAATGTTGCGTGAGAGTTGTTAGCCTATACTTAACTGTACAACCCGGACAATAAGAACGGTGGACTTACATTCCTGCTACAACGGTCTATGGAATCCTTAAACATTGTGATCGTAGATTAGAATACTGATTAAATCAATTATTATTTTGTTGCTCAATAATTGCCGAATTCTCGGTTTGATTCATGATCTGGTTTACCGTCGGAGACACTTTGGTGCCAAACTTGACATACCAACTACTCAGTTTGTTTTTATCATGTTTATTGTGACATATTAGGCCTAACTTATTAGAAAAAGCTAAAATATTAAAAGAGAGCTAAATATATAAAATGACAGTGTATAAATTGTAAGTAGTAGAATAACCCCGGGGTACCACTGCAAAATGAGACCACCGCCAGCTACTTGAAAAGTACCTTTAACGGGATAAAATACTTACGCACGTACTGGCTAGTAACTTCCATGTTTTAGTTGCAGTTGTTTATACCCTAAGCATGTAGAATAGGTAGTTGTTTCTGATGACACAACAAGGCAGACTTTAATCAAGTTTAGTTTGTATACAAGAAGATGGAAGTGTAGTACCCAAAGTGAGCATCTTGTCTCCATCTTGATTTGTTGTTGTAGTCAGACTTTTGTTCAATTTATTGTCCTGTATACTTATATATTTTTTAATTTTGTTCAAGGGGTAGATATTCTATAGGTATTATTGGCCTTTAGTCTACTCATTTTATGGGTTTTTTTTCATATAACTTCGCGCGCTGGCGGGTCACACTGTGATAGAGGCTGTTGGACAGGTGGAGGTGGTGTTGGGCATGGCAATGAAACAAGGGCTACTCTTAATTGACAATAATGTCAAAAGTTAAGTTAGAAGATTGTACCTGGACTCAAAAGCAACACAACAGTTGTGTTTGCAGAAAGTCTTGGACTCTGCCGAACATTTCTCCCTTTTGACTGGAAATACTGGTCTAGAATACATATGGGACGGTTTGTCACGCTAAAATAATAATGCAAACGAATGCATCAATATAGGCCTATAATATCCGAAGTAGAAAAATAACGTCATACATCCCTCACAAGGATAGCATGCATCTATATAGTTGTCTGGAAGTCGCAACTCTTTTTTCTTGAATAGTCGAACAAGATGTCAAGTATATGCAGCAATATATGACAATGAATGTAAAAAATAGCGAACATGCTCTGAAATAAACACTCATACCAGTCCCATTTAGATAATCTGACTAATTAATCACGATGACGTCGTTTTTGTGATATTTATTGCGATCTAGATATTACAATATCGACAACCGACAACATCTATATAAAACTGAGACATGTGACTAGCAATTTTTGTTTTAAATATATGTCTGATCTTACCGAAAGCTCGAAATTCTTCCTTAATAAACAAAACAAGATAAAATCATGAATTTGTAAATAGTTAAAGTTGTTCTCATTATGACAAAACAGTTCAACTTCAATCTACCAAGTAGGAGAGTTTATTATACAATTTGACAATTTAATGACAATTTTATACTGACGACGAAAATAATGAGACTCTAAATGAGGGCGATTTATCTCTTTGATAATACGTGTCACTATTGTATCTTTTCCATTATAGTCATAAATTGATATTTCTGCGCAAAAATAGTTGTCTTTTATTGCAACCCACGTTTGACAATGACGGAGTCATTGCCAATATCACTGAGTTACACGCAAGAAAACCACAATGCATAGACATAATGACATTTTTTTCCATCAGTTTTGTTAAGTTTAAAAAAAAATCATTATCTCTGGGCCCGTACGTCAAATTGGGCTTGTTTAAAGGTAAATGAATCAATAAAAAACAACAAATGATTAAAACGTAATCTCATACCCCGAGGCTGATTGATGGGTTGCTACCAGACGGAACGGTTGACAATTAAGAATACAATACAATATCCAACCAGCAGCTTTACAATAGAAACGTAGATCGAAACTTTCCTACATTCTGGCACATGTTAACTTAACACCCTTTTCTTAATAATTAGCATTTTGAGATTTTTTTGATTATTTATATTTAACAGAGTCCACGACCGAGTTGTAATATATATTTAGTTCGAACACTTTAAAACTAACATCTGCATGTTGCATTCACAGTATTGCAGTATCGTGTCAATCTATTATAGGCCTATTTTATTTCATAACGCTGTAACGACTGTACGTTTGTCTGACACTTGTCGTACCCTAGACCTCATTGTCGAAATAAAACACCGCTGAACTTCCAGTTTGTTAGGCTCATGGAATGTAATTTATAGTCTCCTTGTTTCCTTGGGCAAGAAACTTTACTCTACTTGCTCCGTGGTTGGACAGTCACGTAAAGCAGTGGGTCTCCTGTACGAATAGACTCCTTCATTGGGTATGCATGTTATTAGGCAGTTCAGGTGAAAAAAATGAATTAAGCTACACATGTTTTTATTGTGGTAGATGGAAAGAACTTGTGATCAGCTTTCAAAAACCGTTTGAATTTTGAAAATCGGTCAATCCGTTCAGGAGATACATACATTTTTGTATCACGCAAATGACACTATTGTTGACATGCATTATGATGTATTTCTTATGTATTTCTTTATTTTAATCATGGCACCATAAATTCAGATAAAATATATACATTTTGTGTCATAAAAGCAAGACCAATTTTATTTTAATTTGGCTACAGTACATTAACAAATCAATTTAATCCTTCTTATAAATTTGATTTATGCCAGGGTCACTGACCAGTGGATAACAATAGACATTGATGATATAGCCTTTTATAAACCTCAATTAGTTACATAACACTTTATGAGATGGAACTACTGTAACAATACAACAATTATGGAAATTGTAGTTACCTGTAGTGACCTAGGGGAATCCCAAGATATATAAACAATTTAGGGAAATCCCTTTTTGTGAATCAGCCTACTATCCAGACACCCAACACTCTTCTTCAAATCCGGGCGTTGTTACAAATATATTCAGGAATTTTACTTTTGTTAATTGTAAATGATGAAATGACCTGCCTTCATACCATGTTGCAATAAAATCCGACGCAATCTTCAGGTAGAAAAATACTGGTAAAAACTTCACATGGCTCTAACTTCTGAACCCCTGATCCGATTTTGATGCAACAAACGCCGACATTTTCTGAAGTTCTATATTTTATGATAATTAGCTCGGATTGACGATAGACCAATCACAAGCCCCCGGATTCGTTTCCGAACACCCGAAACACAAATCCCGAAGTTAGCTGGCCACAGTTAATTGAACGAAGTTTGGTGCCGGCGTTTTAAAACTGGCCTACCGCGAAAATGGAAATGATGGGTTGTTAGAACTATTACTCTAACAGGAGAACGAATTGACATACAGAGCTGATTCTTGCTATGTATTACTATGAAATATTGATAAATAACATATATAAATTTCAGTCGAAGAAATTATACAGAAAAATACAAAATTGCAATTTTAAAATCGCCAAATCCTGACATCCATTTTAATGTTCTGTGTGTGTGCAGCGAAATTCATCAATGGGAATTTGACGGAGTGCAATATATTTTATGTTTTCTCCAAAACCGGGCGGATTTAGATACTGAAACTTACACATTAGTTGATAGAGATACTATATAATAACATAACCTAAGATGAAGTATGTGCAACACTCAGAACGAAAATAAGAGCAATTCTAAAACTGTTTTTGTTACGGTTTGTGTGTGAGCCGCTGTGTGCGGCGAAATCGTTCAACAGAATTTGTGGCATCACTGAACTGCCTAATGTTATGCAAGTACTTGTATCACTATTGATTGATTGAAATTTTAAACAAGCGAAGTGTTTATGTGAACAAACTTTAAGATTCGGGTTCGAATCCAACCTCGGACGTGGTGAAAAGGGTGATTTTTGATATACGCCTTTCCAGGAGATAGTTTTAAACGAAAATCGGTTAGGGTTATTGAAACTCAATCCCTAACCCTAACCGTACCAGATACTCCAAAACACCTAGGAGAGAAATCAAGAAATTAGCTCAAATACGTCTTAGACGGTAAATAGCTATGAGCACGGAACTGCTGCCAAGGTAGCGCCTGCTCTGTGGCTTGGTATTGCTTGGCATGGGATCAGGGTGCGTCAGGTCCCGGGTTTGAATCTCCTCGGACATAGTGAAAGGGGGAATTTTTATATAGGGCTTTCCAAAATGGGTTAGGTAATCTAGTTTAAAGAGAACATCTCTACAGCTCTGATAAAGTTGTATTGTCTATCCTTTTTTTTTTATACAAAATTGCGATTGCAGTACACTGTGCAAATAAATACTTTGGAGTGACCAAAGTATATAATTTGAAATATTTGTGTAGGTAGACATAACTGCCAATTTAAATTAATCGAGTGTTTACAACTGACTTCTACGGGCCATTAATTTGTCATTGTCAAATCTACCGTTCGACTAACTATTTATACACCTGTGCTTATACACCAAATTATATTACGAAGAAAACTTGAATCAAAAACTAATAAGCGATATTATATTTCTACATATATAATTACCTATATTGTAGTTCGTTATACTGTAGTATCACAAAATAATGATAGCCTTCCTGACTCTGTTTAATCATAAATTAGTTTAGAATTTATAGTACTCTTGTCCCATATTGGCAATGACTATATTGCGCTGAAACCAATAATGCACTGCCTGCTATCTTGTGCAGATAGCAATAATACACTGACTGCTATCTTGTGCTGATAGCAATGTTGCACTGTGCAGATAGCAATGTTGCACTGACCAAGCCCGTAGCCAGGGGGTGCGGTGGGGGCGTCGCACCCCCCAAATTTGACAACGTACAAAAAAGGTCCACAAAAATTGCCTAAATACCCACCAAAAGAGGACCTAAAGCACCCAACCATGTGAATATAAGATCTTTTTTTACTAAACTAATAAATGAAATGCTTGAAAAACTACTGAAAACTTTTTTTTTTTGCTTCTCACTTTGTCAAAACGACTAAAATTAGTTTTGGGTCGACCAAATCGAATTTTTTTCCTCCAAAAGGTCCACTTTTTGAAAATCCGCATCCCCGTGAAAAAATCCTGGCTAAGGTCCTGGCACTGCCTGCTATCTTGTGCTGATAGCAATGTTGCACTGCCTGCTATCTTGTGCTGATAGCAATGTTGCACTGACTGCTATCTTGTGCTGATAGCAATGTTGCACTGACTGCTATCTTGTGCTGATAGCAATGTTGCACTGACTATTATCTTGTGCCGATAGCAATGTTGCACTGCCTGCTATCTTGTGCCGATAGCAATGTTGCACTGACTGCTATCTACTGCCGATAGCAATGTTGCACTGACTGCTATCTACTGCCGATAGCAATGTTGTACTGACTGCTATCCTGTGAACAATGTTGTACTGACTGTTACCTATTTCTAATTACAATATTAGAGTGACTGCTATCTACCCCTGATAGCAATGTTGTGTTGATTACTTTTTACAACATAAAGCAATGTTGCAGCCACTGCTTTTTACTGCTGACAGTAATGTGCATCATTTCTTGCTGATAGGAATACTGCCTCGACTTCTATCTTCTTCTAATGGGAGGGTTATACCACTGTGATCTTCTATCAAAGTTGCAGCTGAGAAAATCAATTGGATTGGTGTTCTTATCTTACCTTGCAGTATCATATTCCTCTGAATGACTTAATGATATGTTTATCAGACTACGTAAATCAAGAAAATCATTTTTCTCAAAAAGGCAAAGTCTAATATTGATTTAGAATTGTTTTGTTTTTGTTTGCTTTATTTGTAATAAATACCCCCAAAACGTGATACTTTTTTGAACCCAGACAGCGCTGTCAATCATGAAAGTCAATCCATTAACAGTCTACAAGTTTTTTGATTCAGCATTGTTCGAGTTCATTCAAAAAAGGAACTTGCAGTTCACAGTCGACTGACCACGCGCCTCCATAGATTACATAACAAAGTGCCAGCTTTCCAGCGCTTAACATGACTAGCATATCGTATGAAACATTCGTTACGGGTAATTAAAACATGATTTCACATGACTTAATTAAAATTATTGACAACATGATTTTGTAGCGAAATAGAATTTAATTTTCAATTGACAAAGAAGCTCAAGTATGGTACCAAATAAATTTCAAAATCACCCGGTGTAATATAACTAACTAAATACATAAAAGAA
>JXSR01S028687.1:4614-28266 GCA_000969725.1 Ophiothrix spiculata
ATCACAATACCATTTCTGTCTCTCCTGTCAGAGGTCCATAAGGCGGGTTTTCCATAATTCATTTTCCACTTTTGATATAGCATTACCTAAAAATGTGAAGGACTTGTTTATGATCCCTTAAACAAAACAGGTGATTTTGTTTTACTTTTGGGAACCTAATCCATTAATATGTATTCTCAAAATGCATATTAACCAGGCTACTTTGTTCAGAGAGCTTTTATTCTTTTTCATGTAGACAACATTATTAAGGTAAATCTATTTTTGAAGAAGATAATGTAACTTTTACTTGAATACCTTTAATTTATGTATATATAACATGTTTACATCCATCATATTGTGTTGTGTGTGAATGTATTAATTAAATGAAATCCCCAATTTCAAAATTTTGACAGAAAATTGAATCAAGGAAAAAAGAAGTGCAAAAAAGTAAATATGCAAATCATGGTAAAGAAAACTATTTGTTGGTATTTTAATTTAATCATGTTACAAAATAGCAAGATTAATTTTGTTGGATCAGAAGATTTTGAATTTTGTCTCCCTGGCAGTAATATAACAATTTATGAAGGAGATGATGTGGATTCCACAGTGTTTTTGAGCATTGGCTGTACATTAGATATGTTAGGCCAAAGAAAAAAAGAACTCTGTCTCAGCTTCCCGCGCGCATTTGGTTCGAATTTTACCGCATTTCTTTTTTTTTTTAGGTTTTCAGGAGATTTTTTGCTTTATTTTTTTCTTACATCGAGAGAAAAAAAAAGTTAAATAAACGGCCGCGAAAAAAAAAATAGTGGCCGAAAAATGCAATAAAAAAATAATTAGGGGGTATTTTCGCATTCGCGTAGCCCTTTTTAACTAAAAAAAAAAAAAAAACGCATAGCGCTTAGGGTTTTGACCTTAAGTAAGCTGAGACAGAGTTCTTTTTTTTTTTGGTCTTATACTTTTTAAGGAGGTGCTAGTAAGTTATTTGTATGAAATGGTTGTAATTTAATGTCTGTCCCCATTCACAAAACTTATTATAATCAATGAAGTATTAGCACAGGATTAGTGACTAACACAGTACTTAAATGCAACTATGTACTTATTGTGAAAAGATTTTACCATTTACCATCATAATATTTGCACCCATTAAAATGGTAAAAGAGAAAAATTTGGAAACATTTCAGATCTAGGAATAAAACCTGCAACTTATGTTTTTGTTTCTGTAACATTTGATATAATCAAGGGCGGATTTAGGGGTGCCCTGGCTTGTCATCCCACTTACTTTTCAGAGCTACACTTAATTTTATAAATGGGATCTGGACTGCTATCACATTTTTAATGTTGTTCCTCCTTGAAAATTTATATAATGTTCAAGAATAGCTTGCAAATGGAAGATTGGAAGATTTTTAGGTAGGAATATTTTTCTGACCCCTTGATTTTCATGAAAGCGGGGCTTTTTCATGAAAGCGAGGCACCACCAAAATGGTGACCCCTCTATTTAACATTCCTGGATCCGCCCTGGATGTAGTATACATGCTTCTGACCCAAAACATGCCTGATTTTGATGTGACGAGGCATGTAGATAAGGCATAAAATAGAGATATGGATATTCACATTTTTGCACACAGATCACAATACCATTTCTGTCTCTCCTGTCAGAGGTTCATTAGGCAGGTGTGAAGCTAAATCATTGTCTTAATAGTATGTGTTAATTTTTGAAAAAAAGAAATAATGAACGGAAATTTCCGTTTTTGAAGATTACAAAATCCAGCATTTGGCAATGTGTGCAAAAATATTATATCTATCTCTCTATTAAGTTGTATATTGATTGTATTATCATCATTTTTTAATGTTTTGTAGAACAAAATGTTTTTGTAAAATAAAAATGATTGAAAGGACACATGTGTAAGAAATTTTGTATTGCGGGAATATTTGCGTCATAATGGCCTAATGACCTCTGACATGAGAGACAGAATTGACGGCATGGACAGAGGATTTTGAGGATTCCGGCATCAAGACATGTAATGACAATACAAATGGGCATCTAGCAGAACTTCTGATCAAATTGAGTTGCCCCATGTAATGTGACCAATAGACTGAAGACTCTTTATTGTATGAATAGCTGCCCAGAATTTAGTCCATAATATAACATCCAGTGTTCAAATAGGCCGAAGTACAGTCATGATACAATGGTCAGAATAAATACAAGAATATAATATATCTGATGCCTATCCTGAACTCTGCTGACGCCATGCATCATTGACTAAATATGCAAAGTAATTTGTGTATTTCTTATCCTGGTGTAGTCTAGATTCACACATGTACATAAATGTTCTTAAATTTCTTGATAATTAGTCAATGGGGCTCTCCACACTTACAAGTCAATCTGTACTTCGTACATCTAGATGAATTTAGATTAAACTGGACTTTAGCAAATGAACTGACTGTGCGTGTACATACGCGTAGTTGCATTATTTCCACTCACACGCACATCCCAGCGTGTCAATACGCAGCACAACTGGAAGTAAGTCAGATTGACACGCGACCGTGTGAACACAATCTGCACTTCAGGAATGTACATGAATCTAGATGCATCTAGATTTGACGCTCACATGTGGAGAGCTCCAATATTAGGTCTTGAATGGAGGATTGATCCAACCAATCCTGATGATATTATTGGTTGCAGGTCGGTGTTCCTGCAGGTATTGAACCTGACAGCATTCGCTCAGAGAATGTTAAATGTAGACAGTTTCTTTTTTATCCTGGTCAACACTACCTCCAAAATCTTCCCAAGTTGCACTTAAAATAGGAATCATGTTATGTGAAACCAAGATTTTTATACTCTACTAAGAACATAAAAACATTTTTGTAATTATAAATCCAAGGCACCAACTAGCTTCCCAAAGAATCATGAAGTTTTCACAAGTTTATACCTTGGCAATGAAAAACAGTGCTGGGAATAACTGACTGCATTAATTTGTCTGTATCTAGATTTAAGGCCAGATTCCTTTTATCCATTTGCGGTGCGGTTACGGTGCATTTTGCACCGTAAGGGTAATGGTAGTTGTATTGAATCTCAAATTCAGCCTGATACCATTCAATCATGTGCTTTAAATTATACGGACCAATTCCCTTACAGTGCAAAATGCAATGCAACCACACGTCAAACGGATAAAAGGAATCTGACCTTAAGACTTAAAATTGCTTTTGAATAATGAACATTTTTCGTGTAGTTGACAAGTTAATTGTTTGTTGGAAGAGTGTCTTTCAATTTATAAAAGATTTTTACAATTTTTGTTGATTCTCTGTATCTAAAATAACATGACAAAATGGTTTTATAATAAGGTCAGTGCTGTGTCAATATTCTAAATCTTTACATTAGCGTTTTTCATTTGAAAGATATGTTTTGTACTACAGGAGTCAAACAAGAGTGGAAATAAATTTGACAATAGAACAAGTGTTTTTTGCAAGTAGACCAGTACTTATACCAGTGTATTTTTCTTATTTCATGATTTTTTAGGAAATGGCCACAGAACATTTAAAAAGTTACAATTTATGAACTTATTTAGAGAGCGACCAAGTTGCTCCTGTTTTACTTATTGTAAACATACTTTCCTATCAGGTTTTCATTATTGCACATACATTTCAAGGAATGTTAGGATACAATTTTGAGGGGGAAGGCTAGTTAATTTTTTAAGTGGCTAAATATCTCTTTTGTAAAATTAGCAAACTTATGTTGCAAAATTACGTTTGTTGATAGGACTGGGTGTGTATGGATAACAAAGAGTGGAAGTGGTGGTGTATCTGCTATGTTAAAATATTATGGCATCTGTACTTAACAAGCTGTTTAATTTGATTCTATTAGGCGATGAAAAATAAACCCTGTTTAACAGGCCATGTCCGACCCTAAATTTGTGATTTTGAAGAATTTTTTCTAGTTAAAGAAAATCAAAATCTTGTAGAATCAGGCGATTTTTTTTGGCCAAAATTTGTCAATTTTGGTTAAATTTTTAAAGAAAATTTCTTTGTAAACATTTTTCAGTCTTTATCCCAATTTGGGGGATTTTGGAGTTATTCTGGGCAAAAAATGTTTTTTTTTAAAGAAAATAAAAACACCCGACCGACCGACACTACTTGTAAGGTCCACCCGCCCGTAAAACAGGGTGGGGTATTTTTTCGTTGCCTTATATACTCAGTAGACACTCTACTTAATTGCAACTGATTAAGGTGGGATTTGGGCATCTGACTAATATTATTTGTGTTCAGTAATTTTCCATACTATGTATGAATTTTAAAAAAAATAAGGATGAATATTTGAAATATCAAATATGTCTGAATTTTGACACCTCATAACTCAATGGGCTTTTGGCACCAACACTGGTCGCCAGTGTTCATAGGGTTAAACATGTCTGACCATACCAAGGGAGTGTTCAAATGTAATTATTATTGACTTATCAGGTTGTCTTCATACAATCATTTCATTGAATTTAACATACATTTTGGTCGGCTTTGTTTCCGGCAGTTTTATGTAAGATGAACATATCCCATTTGTGTTATTGATTTCAACCAATAGTCCAGCATGTCAGATACCTGTATCCTCTTATTTTCTGCCAGATCTACGCCCCGTTTTATAAAGATTTAAATCAAGCGTATATTTGATTTAAAACGTAAATTAACATTGTATCAAGCTATTTTACGCTTGATAAATCAAACATACGCTAGATTCAAATCTTTATGAAACGGGCCCCATGTAGCATTCCCGCATTTCAGGTAAAATTGTAGTACTGTTTTAATCTAAGATTTACTTATTTATATCCAGGTAAATTAAACATGTTTGATACCAATAACAATTTGTCTATGTGGAATGTTCATTTTGAGTGTGGTATGAAAATATATGTGTTGGAGGTTCCACATTAGTCCAAAACATAAGTTTGAAAGTTGCCCCTTCCCTTTTGTAAACTGCATAGGCAAGCCATGAATTACTAGTAAGCTATTGGCTATTATAGGAAATAAAGCACTTCAGAATAATGATATGTGATGACTCACCCCGAAAAGGGGGACTTTGCGAATGAACACTTTTCAAGAAACTGGCGAAAATAGGCAGCAAAAAATAAAGAAAATAATAAGATTTTCAAGTAGATTTTCTGTTGTAAAATTTGATCGCCTTGATCAATTCCAACACGCAAGGTGTCATTTTAAGCTTAGAAAATGTTGTAAAAGGTGAAATGATAAAATCAAAATTGATATCATCTTCAAAGTCCCCCCTTTTGAGATGAGCCATCACATATTTTGAACTTGAAATTACCATTAACCTCCAATAAAGTCGGCGTTTTCTGTTACAAATAAAAGGCAAAAAAAAATGTTAAAGTCCTGTTCTGGTGAAATTGATATTTTGATGGATTTGAAATTTGTATACCATCTTAAACTCCATACAAAAAATAAACTTTCATTTCAACTCCATAATATTTAAAAACTAAAAATTTATATTTGGAGTTGCATTAGAAATGTACGTGAAATGTAAACATTCAACACAAATTTTCTCGGTTTTATGTTATCTGACAAACACGCCTCGAAAATTGTGACTCTTCTATAGTCGATTTTTTTATTTGTGACACCAAGCGCATATTGTTGATGGTAAGATTACATTTGGAAGGGATGTGTTCAGAACAAAACTAAAACAATGTATAATGCTCAACTTTGTTCAATATAATACAACTTCTAACCCTCATTAAATGAATTATTTTCTATAGAATAAGGAAGGTTTTCAATCAGGTTCAATGAAAAATACTATCAAAAGGTTTGATGTCATGTTATCGATTCAGGTTGAATTTTGGAGGACACCACATCGACCTCTTTGTTGATTTAATAGGCCTAATGGTTCAATCATTTAGGCCACATTAATACTGTCATTTGTTATCAAATACCAAAACTAAAATAAATATCAGCATACGTGTATGACCTTTTTAGTTGATATTAAATGGTATATTTTAACGTTACAGGCTTAGATGTTTCAAATGCCTGCTTCCTATTACTAAATTTCGATTATAAAGATTTAAATCAATGTGACTATGCAGTCATTTATATCAATGGGAACATTTTTCGCCAGTTTTGATTTTTCAAATATATTATTTTTTCGTGAGAAAGCGGATTTTATTTTATTATGGCCATACCCCTGTTATCGTTAAATCAAATTTCTATTGAATTGACTAGATAATGCATACAACCTCTCAGAATGAATGGAATCGTCGACACACCCCTAAAACTTTTAAAGAAGTGACAGGAATAATAAAATTCACTATAATTGTCATGAAGTTAGAAATTATCAATTCTGTTTAAATCTGCAATGAAACAATTTACCAGTGGCAAACTTTGCTGGAGGTTTGTAGTGGAGCTCGTAGTTTGTAGAGAGCTCGTGTGATCTAGTGGAACAGAGCAGGAGCCCCGCTATGGCCAACAGGTTATGTCCTTGGGTAAGACATTTAATCCTAATTGCTTTGTTGACCCAAGCATTATCATGGGTAGTCATACCCTGGTTACCTTGTGGCGAGGTTACAATGTGTTTACAGCGTCAATTCAGCAGACGCCGAACGAACACCGGCCGGTGTCTCTACGGCTCATGGAAGAAGCACGCCGCAAGAATTTAATTCCTAGTTAAAACCTTGTGGTTTGTATACAAAGTCTTTAGTTATGGTCACATAACCACAGGTGTCCGACCGGGCATCGCAATCATTCACCGGTGTTATACCAATGTCATACCGGCGTTGCGGCTTATGTGACCAGGGTGTTACTAGGAATATACTTAATAGGCGCTTTGATTGTAAGGCAGCCGCATAATTTGGTTATATTCTACTGGTAACGGAATAATGTAAAGTGCTTGGATCAATTCTGTAAAAGCGCTATATAAGCACCGACATTCATTTTTATTTAGTGGATGGTCACAAATGGTTAAATTTTATTCAAGTCACCTCTTACATTATTTGATGGAAGACAGTTAATCTTTTAAACCATAAATTTTGAAATCAGGCCACATAAACACTTGTTTTGATTTTACCTAAAGAACATTCACAATGAATGAACCAGTTAAAAACTTGTAATGAGGTGACAAATGTAAAAATTCTAAGGCGAAGGAAAACAAACCTGTTTTACGGGCGGGCGGACCTTACAAGTAGGGTCAGTCGGGCAAATTTTTTTTTGCCCAAAATAACCCAAAAATCTGAACAAATGGGAGAAAAAAATTTACAAAGAAATTGTCCAAAAAATTTTAGCCAAAAAGAAAAAGGCTGATTTTACAAGATTTTGGCAAAATTAAAAAAAAAAATCCTTCCAAAATTGCATTTTTGGTCGGCTGGGCTTGTAAAACAGTGTTGTTTTTCTTTGCCTTAAAGAGACAATGTAAATGAGATGGATGCATTTTGATCTAGTTTGACAGCTCCAGGCTGTATTTATTTGTCACACACACTTATGAGCAGAAAATCTTAATGGATAAAAACATGACATTTTTCAATACATGTACAATATTTAACATTAACTGATAACACACAAAAAGGGAATACAAAAACAAAGCCTCAATAACAAAATTTAGAATTTTTAGCAAAATTAAATTTTCATCTAGCCTTAACAAATACTCGTAACACAATAATTTTGATCATGTTAAACAGATTCCAACATTATTTAGTTTGCCCAAGTTACAATCTTTTGTAAGCAAACATGAAAAAAAAATTCTTATGGTGACCCAGCACTCATAAATTTCTAACAAAACATAAATAAGTTTTATATAAATAAATGCTCAGCATTAACATTAACAATATCTTACATGCAAATTGTTGTATTCATTACACAGCGTGCCTGCACTTCTAATTCTCAAAAATAAACATGTATCAAGCATTCATTTGCTAAGTATCAGTGCCCGGCACTTACATTAATATAAATTTACAAAAATAAAGGTCTTCACTTTTTTAATCAAAGTGTAAACATTTAACAGAGAAATCCTGTTAACACAAAATTCATGATAACGCAACCAATGTCTAGGTAGAGAGTAGAATTTAATCTTTTCCTACAGGCATCTATATTGTAGAGAGCTTTTGACACTCCAGCATGTGTCATCCATCTTCAGAGCTCTTAAGATGACTATCGAGAGCTCAGCTCTGAAGATGACTTTCACTTCTTGAGTATCCAAAGCTTAGCAATCTGGATGCCTGTAGGGTAAGAATAATTCTTCTCATGTTATATTGATATCAAAAACATAATGTAACTTTGCCAACTGCATGAAGTTTGCATTAAGGGGATTTCACTGTTACTATAACAAAGTACTGAATTACATTTCATCTATAGTTTTTCTACAAGTTTTGACCAGATTTGGGATCGTCAAAAAAAATGAGAACTGCTCAGACGCATGAGATCAGGATCAAGTCCAAGACGACCCAGGTCAGGCTGATCCACTGGGGCCAGTCCAGAGAGGTAGATGTCATATACACCTGTAGAAAAACACAAAGAAGAACATAATGGCATAAAGTTATAAATCATTAAGTCAAAAACACATGTTTTTCAATTATTTTGATAATTATCAAATGGAATTTAGTGCTTATTCCTAAGCTGCATAGCTATGGCTTTCCATGTGCATCAGTGATGTATGTGCCATATTGATCTAGGCATCATGTTGGTTATCGTTAAAGATATACCAACCAGAGAAATTGTGGGTAGCTTTTATGAGCAGCATATAATTGTCAAATTTGATCAGGCGTGCACATTGGCCTTACAGCCACCCGGGTAGTTAAAGCAATTGAAGACCCTAGAACTAAAAGGGGGTTAAGTCACAAAATCTTGAAAATTGAGTTGTGTCAATTTCCTGCTGCAGAATTCTCATTTCTACATTATGTAAAGTTTTGTATTATTTTGATGATCAGAGCATGTGTAAGAGTCACTGTGAGATACAGCAATTCCATTCAAGGCAACACAAATGATATGATGTATGTGCCATTTTCTCAGTTTGTACTCAATTTGACTTCTGGTTCTAGGGTCCTCAATTTTACCATTATTGAGTTGTGCTTTAAGACTAAGGTAGCAGTGCTTAATAATTAATTGGCAACAGTACTTTATATACATTAGCAAAAGCACCATGCAAGGCCATTCTTCTGCAAATGCCGCAAATATTACACATTCTTGCCCTTGAATGAATGAGATTTGGGTTTCTTCAAGATTTGTAGCAATTAACCCTTCAAAGAAACTCAGTCACATTGAAATTCAAGGATATGGTCATGTATTAAACATTTTGGTAATGTTTGCCAAAGAACCCAATAAATAAATAAATAACAAAATTAAGTTTAGAAGAATTTGAATGTACATACCTGCAACAGCTGACTGGAATCCAGCATTGTAATCAGTTGTCACTTCATTGTAGATGTAATCACTTCGGTCATTTTGGAAATTGTCGTTCCTGTCAGGGCCACCGACGAGGGCGCCAGTCAACTCTTGCGGGTTTGGACCAGGGGCATTGAAGTTGTTCCAATCACAAGGACCAGTCTTTGGGCATGAGCTGAAAAAAAAACCAATGTATATTATAGATTAAGCTTGTGAAAAGAGTAAGGGTGAAAACATAGTCGGCCTCCAAACAAAATTTTTGTAACCAAACATTTGGTCGTGACGTCAAAATGACGAGCGACTCCAAATAAAATAACTTCAACACCGAGTTGAGACAAAATAAAATTTCGCGCTAGATTGCACATGTATTGAATTGCCATATACATTGCACCAAATTTTTGTTACCGGTTCATTCTTTAAATTTGATGGCAAATATTTGGTGACGTCACGACCAAATATTTGGTAGCGAAAATTTTGTTTTGAGGCCGACTATGTTTTCAGCCTAACAGTTTAATGGAAACAAAAAAACATTTTCTGATAAGAACAAAACCTTGATTGATATTGATTTGAGTTTTAACCTCTTTCTGATTTGGCATGTGGTAGCCATCTTCACCCTTAGTGTGCTAATCTTTGTCAGTAACAGATTAATCGGTTTCCATTTGTTGACTTTAAAATAAAGAAAATCAACGTGTATTGTTCTATTTGAAATATATATTATATAGCTATATATAAAAATTTCTGCAATTTATCTAGTTGCCTCAAAACATGTGGATAGCATACTCCAATATCCTCAGTGCACATGTTCTTTCTAGGTGGTGAAGTTGCAATGAATTATTGCCTTTGATTTATAAATATCTCAACATTTTTCTCGGCAAATCTGTTTGGTGTTTTAGTAAAGACTATGATCTGGAAGAATAGCATAACATGCACTATGTCAGGATTTTAGAGTAGTATGTGATACCCCACCAACATGACCAATGTCATAAATTCGGGGAAGTGTTCCATGTAAGTGAGTCATATAAATTGTACACATACCTTGATCTATGGTGGGGATGAGTTGGTGAATTGTTGCCAAAACCAATGACATAGCTCCGTCCTCCATCACCAAGCATGTAGTTAATCTGACTTGCTCCAAAAGCACGATACTCATCAGCTTTACTGCTACCCAAAGTTGCCCTGGTAAGATCTGGTGCCATATGTTTTGCTCTAACCAAGCTGAGGAAGGCCATATTTGCTGAGTATCTGTTGACTCCCCATATATCCCTGTAGGCAAGGCCCTTTGGTGTGTAGTCTATTCCTCCTCCAGGTAACCAGTAGGCCAAGGTATCGTCAATAGCGGAGGTGTACTGAGCATCTTGGGTGATGTTGTGTAGCAACAACTGTTAAGACAAACATGACAAGATCAAGAATAAGAATCTTATTATATGGGTCAAACAAATTGTTATCACTGCATACTTATATTGATGTTATAGGCCTGAATGACAAGCAGTGTTCCCGCAAAGGATTTTGACTTTGTACCAAAAGCAAAAAATACATCTTGCCATTGCCAATTTCGGAAAGATCACCTCAAAAATGATAGTAATTTAGAATATATTCTGAATAAAACTGAAAAAAGTGAACTTCGTGTTATAACCTAAACCCAATTTTTGTCTTTTGTTTTGGGAACCCCTTGCACCAATTTTCTGAGCTTCTTTGCCAATTTCGCGACATGGCCTTAGCACTGATGGCAAGTTGCAAGATACTAGTACAGAAATAGCCACCAGCCTTTCTAAAGATAAATGTACGTTACTAAACAACATGTAAAATTACAGGGGAACCTAGAAAGATATTTATTAAATAATAACAGGTCTCGTGAAAGTCAGAATTCATAATATGATCAGTTCAGCAAATATATGCCTAAACAACTAACATAAATGATCTTCAAATTTATACTGAAGATGAGAAAGAAGAAGTGAACAAATCATCTCCAAGAGGAAGCACCAGCAACTCAGAAACAAAGTATATCAAATTTTAAATTACAACACTTGTCCCTTTTGAGAGTGGATTATTCCAGGTATACCGGTGTGAAAGTAATCTTAGTCCCTCTGAAATGGTAGTCCGCCTTCCATAGACCATAATGGAAAAGCGTGAGAATTGTTAGCCTATACTTTGCTGTACAACCCGGACAATAAAAACGGAGGACTCACATATTCCTGCTACACCGATGTAAAAGTAATCAAGGTCCCCCTTGCATTAAATTCTGCCTTCAAGTGCTATTAATAATGTGTGAGAGTTGTTAGCCTATACTTTGCTGTAAAACCCGGACAGTAAGATCAGGGGACTGTGATTCCTATCACACCGGTATCCATCTTGATGTTTTCAATGTCCTCCTTACCTGTACACCAGCTTTCTTATCATCCCAGGAGAATGCCCAGGCTGGGGTGTTCAAATTAAACATGTGGTAGTGCAGCTCTGCTTCAACTAGATAAGTCAAATCACCAGTAGCAACATGTAACCAAGCTGCAGCCCAGGCCAACTCATCCCCATATCCACTGGAACTGCAATATCAAGGATAAGAATAATTAATCTTTACTTCAGTCAGGTTTCTGACACTCTGTTGTGAAGCCTTGTTACAACTCTAAATTTGGATCAAAAAAAGAGGGTCTTTCAGTGACAAAGTCCAAAAAATGGGGGTCTTTGGGTTAAATTCATCAAAAAGTATGGCCTTTTTAAGTCACAATCAGTGCCAAAAATTTCCAATTTTTTTATGATGTTTGCGACATTTTGACCAATTTTGCAAATTTTTTGGAAAATTACTTGAAAAGTAAATGGTAGGTCTTCGAGTGACAAAGGTTATTTTAGGGACATGGAAGTTTAAAAAATGGGGGTCATTGAGTGGCAGTTGGTAAAAATAGGGGGTCTTTCGGTGAGAGCGAGCCAAAAAAGCGGGGTCTTTTTGGTTGCACATGGCGCGCACCTCAAAGTTGAGTAACTCCCCGGGGGGGGGGGGGGGGGGGGGGGGGGGGGGGGGGTAAACTCTCCATTTTTCTTATTTCATAGGTTTCCACCATGTCACCTCAAATTTGGGCTGACATATTAAAATAAGTATCATACAATGTAAGTAAATTAAAAATAAAGAAAGTGGGGTTTTCTCAAATCCTATCACAAAAGAAAGTTCTGAAACAATAACTAATAATCGTTATAAAAATGAGTTTTTGAGCTAATGCAACAAGTATGTCTGCCTCCTTTGCTCTGGAAACACCTAAACTTCACTGTTGCATGTGAAGCATGTTATCTATCAGTAGTTAACCCAGGATATGCAATAACTTCTGATTCTTTTAGATTCTTTGAAATATATAAATATGGCCTATAGTATCTAAATTGAATACTTTACACAAATTTGACACCATTTTCTTACAAAATATTTGAAGCGACTACTTACGGGTAATAGTTCCCTGCGTCTGGTATAGCATTCTGGTAGATTCCACGATGTGTGTTGGCAAAGGCGTAGAGATCAGTGGCACTTTGAAGTAACAGGTTGGCATAGGTGGCATCTGTGAGAAAATGAAACATACACAATTAATTAAGCCTCATATATTCTTAAGACAATGCACAATTCTTAACACAATACAAATAAATGATTAATGTTTTTAAAGATTTTTCAAAAACTATATGTGACCCATCATATCGAAAGGTACCTTAAGGGTCCCAAAATGAAAATTGATTTTTGGTCTCATCTGAAAGATTATATTTTAAGCTTTAAAATGACACCTTGCTTTTAGTTATTGGATGTTCGATTGCAAAGTTACATCCAAATTGGTAAAAGGCATCAAGCTGATTAAGTTTAAAGTTTCTGTACTAGTTAAACGTCAATGGAGAAAGGATTTTAACTTTTTTTTAACAAATTAATCTTATGTTTTGGATGTTGGAGCCTGATTAATATGATAGAGTACACTTCAAAGGTAACGTTTCTGATGAAATTAGAAATTTGACCTTGGATGTGATTTTTGACTATGCTCAGCTTCAATGGCCCGTATCTCGTAATCTACTATGCCGGTATTACGGTACCTTTCGATATGATAGGTCACATATAGATAACATAATTAATTTGATGCAAACAATTTTTTGCCCTAAGATCTATATTCATTACTCTAAACTTCAGATTCTTTATGTATAGTCATTTTTTCTTACAGACACCTTTTTAATATGATTAGATGCTATTACTTTTATAGTATATTTGAAGAACAAGTCATTACCTACATCATAGTAAAAATATGGCTCAGATTGACAATAAAAAGATATGTAAACAACTCCGATAATTTCCGCTAAAGAATATCAATTACTTACTTGTATCTCTGAAGACAATTGAAGCAGCAGCCAAAGCAGCGGCAGTTTCCCCAACAACATCAGATCCAGGATTAGAAGCATCTACTTTATAAGATGGTCTGTAGCCAGTAAAGTCTTCTGGACGACCCCAAGAAGCATGGTCAGTTTGCCCATTTCCAACCTGTGCAAATATAAATTGTCAACAGATTAGATAGCTGTATAAAACAGACACGGGAGCTTATCCATAGCTGAGAATTACATACAGTACTAAAAATCATGCCATTTCTAAACCTTCAAAGATTGCGATAACAATGCCATGAACTTCCATTTCATTTTGAAATTTTAAAAGAGATATTTAACTTGCACATCATGATACCATAATAAAACGACACATTAAATAAATAGGTTGACGCCTGATGTGTTGACGACCAATATCACTAAACAAATGGTAGACATAAACAACTTGCTTTATTTACCTGAAAATTTTATCCATTGTCTAAGATGTTTTTTTTTTGTTTTTTTTGTTTTTTTCTCTTTTGCCTACTTATTTTAGCATTAAGACATAAAAATAGAAGATAAAGGCATACCTGAGCATAGAATTCCGTTGGTCCAGTGTGGCACTTGAGGAAGTAATCTGTAGCCCATTTGAGACAATCTCTCATCCATTCCATCTGACCTGCTGCTGTGTAGGCATCTTGGAATTCAATGGCACCCCAAGCAAGAGTTGTTGCAGTTTGAGCCATTGGCAGACCAAACTTGACATAGTCACCAGCTGTAAGGAACAAAGGGAGATAATTCAAATTATGTTTATGTTTTAAGTAATTCCATGTGTATATTTCTATCTTTAAGTTTCAATTATGTCCTTTCAGTTTATTCAACAAAATAGGATGAGAAATGAATAAAATGTGGCATCCCACAATGTTTCATTATGGGACCATTTACAATCTCAAAGATTATTTTCAAGAAATGCCTACTAAACTTTAAAACATTATGTACCGGAATATATTTCACATTCATTATACTGTATTTTGTTATCACACTTTAGTTATGTACAACGATTTAATGTTATACAAGTAAAATCTGTATAGAGTAAATTATCAAGTTCTTTCATTTTAAAAACAGGCAATCAGAACAATACCGTGTGAGCAGTATTAGATGCCATACCGGACTATTTTTTTGAACCTAAATGTTAGGCTTTTCATTTAAACTGGGATCAGGTATTCTTATGTAAGACACCAAACAGAGTACCCCAAACCCATTTTAACACAACATAATATATGAATGTATCTTACCATCAAACCATCCACCTTCAAGATCATGTCCAACATCATTGCCATCATTCTGAGTACTGTTATTCCTCCATTTGACCCTCTGAGTAAGAGGCAAACGACCAGAGCGCTGAGCTTCGTAGAATAGGATGGACTTGTTGAGAACTTCTGCGTATGAGTATGGCACTGTGTGACAATGAGAAGAAAGTCATTTTATTCAAAGCATTCATGAATAAACATGTTTTTTTGTTATTCCAAAAAAACAACTATGAGTTAAGGGGGGGGGGGGTATACGTTTTTTCACCCCGACCTTCGGATCATGATTTCATGATGTTAGTGCGTGTTTACCCAAGAGTATTATATATCAAATTGAAGCTTAGGTTAAGAGGTTTCCAAAAATAGGGTTTGTTTTGAACTGGTTGCCATGGTAACGGCGCTAGGCCTCTGATTGGCTAAACACAAGAACGAACGTAACTAGAAAACGAAATCTTGCATGTTCACCATATTTTGGGATGTTGTGTATAATAACAATACGGAGAAAACCATGAATCCGGATTTTCGATTTGGTTGCCATGGTAACCAGGAACCGACCAATCAGGTAATTTCGGACCATAATTCAAATTTGGAAACGAAATTCAAAAATCCGGCTTCATGGTTTTCTCCGCCTATTTATGCTTAATAAGTATGCCAAAAATCATTTTGATACGATATTTCGTTTTTGAGTTACGTTTGTTTTCGTATCGCATGTTTGCGGTTTTTTGACTTTGGAGATATCGGCATTTATACATTGGCAAAAATTAAAAACTTGAAAAAATATTTTTATGATACTCAAATTTATAAGTAACTATAACATAATGAAAGATAATAAATTTACACACATTTTAAGCCCATTTTGGTGAAAATCGGATTTAATTTAGCGGAGTTACAGATTTTTTAAAAATAGCATGTTTAAATATAGCAGGGTGAGATAAAATGAAGAAATACATAAAAAAACGACAAACTCCGAAAATTTAGTTGCATATTATCCATAATATATTATCTTGATAAAATAATCAATTTATTTTACAGGAAAATGTAAATATTTTATTAAAATCTTATTTAAATGAAAATACTACAAATCACAGGGTGAATTTCTTCTATATACAAATGTATAGGAAAAGCGTCCAGAAAATTTTGACTGCCTGTCTTAAAATCGCCATAACTTCGGAACCGAATGTCCGATTGAACTCAAATAAAAAGCGTTAGAAAGTAGAGATTCTGTAGTTTTTCGCTGTGCTAATATCTCATTTTCCTGATCTAAACGAATTGTTGGGGGAAAAAAACGTATACCCCCCCCCCCCTTAATACCAAACAAAATATATAGAAGTTTCTGTTGCCTAAAAATCGAGACGAATACATCTGCATCAATGGGGTTAACAATTGACAATGATAGCATTAAATTATACTCATTTACAACTTGATTCACGGTGCATACTTTGATATACAAAAATGTTTCGTTGAGAGAGCTGAAAAACTAAAAGATAGCCACAGTGACACAGTTATTATATGTAAGTAATTTTGCAAGATACTTACGTTGTGGTCCGGGTTCTTGAGTTGTAGCTGATTGAGTGGTCGCAGACTCCTGTGTGGATGGCACCAGAGTTGTTGCTGACTGAGTTGATGGTTTCTGTGTTGTTGCAGCAGATGTTGGTTCTTTTGTTGATTGACTTTGTGTAGTAGCAGCAGCAGTTGGCTCTTTCGTCGATTGTCTGTTAGTAGTTACATCAGTTGGCACCTCTGATGATGTCTTTTGTGTAGTTACTGCAGATGTTGATTCTTTTGTCGTTTGTTTGTCTGTGGTGGCAGCAGATGTTGGCCCCTCAGTCGATGGTCTTTGAGTTGTTGCAGAAGATGAAGCTTCTTTTGTGGATGGTCTTAGTGTGGTAGTTGATGCTTGAGTGGTTGGTGCTGAAGGATCGCCACAAACATCTTGGTCTGATAACTCAGCATCCCATACTGGTTCATCTGAAGTAGTGTATGTAGCGATAAATTCCATTTCTAAAACATCACCTGGTATAAGGTTGCCATGGTAGTCTGGATTGCGCAAGTAATGGGTTTTACGATCAGAACTAGAATACATTGGGATTGCTCTCCAGATCTGTAAAGGTATACAAGAACAAGATAGTGTTGTGTTTTATAAACGTGAATGAAAATATCATGGTATTATTTGTTGCGATAAACCAAATATGATTCAGAAAAAGACTACATCATTTGAAATGGAGCTTACCTGAAGATCAACTGGGACAGAAAAACGCAAGATCAAATTCCATGATGTAGTTGCAGTTGTGACTGGTATGCGGAATTCTCCTTTGATGTTATCACGCCATTCCTGGGTCTTTCTGATGCTGGACCCACAAGTGCAAGAGCTCACCAGACATCCTGGAACCCATCCCCCATCTGTGGTCAAAGGAGCATTCGTTGTCGTGGTTTGGACATCTCCTTTTGTTGTTGGTGTTTGTGTGGTGAAATCCTCAGTGCAGCCACATTTTGGTTGATTTTTGAGCCGTGGGTAAACTGTTGGTTGTGGGCCATTGAAAGTGACGATGAATTCTTCACGAAGTTGGTTTTGTAACTGTGCGTTGTGGTTGCGGTTCTTTACTTTGTAGTTGTAACCATTATCCTGGGTACCTCTGTCTATACCGTTGAAAAACTGCAATAGGAAAGAAGGAAATTTATTATTGTCACCCCGTTTTAAATATGTCTTGAATATTATGAAACACCTTTGTTCAATCCATATATATAGCCCTGTTAAAATTACATGAATTTATCATCGGACAGTATCTTAACATTATTATTACTGAGAAAGATTTGAAACTTGCATAAAATATGAGCAATATGTAACACTTTTGACACTTGCTTCATAAAGTACATGAGAAAATATTCTTAAATATGTAGCACTTTTATCTTACGCAATTTAAGTGATTAAATATATCACTTTCACTTTAATAAAAATGAAAATAAACATCACTTTAGTTTTCTTCTAAGTCCACCTATCTTCAGAACTATTCAGTCAGTTCTTTTATCTAGTTGAAAAAACAATCTGCAATCAGTTAGCTACAAAGGAAGCGTGGTGAAATGAATGTTTAAGTTCAACTTACTTGGATACCAGTAACTTGATCTGTAAACTGTAGGAACAAAGTCCATCCTTGAGTGACTGGATTAGCCAATGGAATGGTGACTCGTGCTTTGAGATGACCAGGCCAGGTATCTATATACTCAATACGGTAACCACACGTGCATTGATACTCTTCAGTCTCTGTGGCTAGAGCCTCAGTTTGCACAGAACAAACATCTTGATCTGACAACTCAGCGTCCCAGATGGGTTGATTTTGGGTGAAGTAGGTTGCAATGAATTCCATTTCTAGAACATCACCTGGTGACAGATTGCCATGGTAGTCGGGATTACGCAAATAATGGGTTTTACGATCTGAACTGCTGTACATTGGAATTGCTCTCCAGATCTGTAACATGACATATATAAACATGAAGTTTAAAAGGGTGTTAAATACATTTTGTATATTCAAAGAAAAGCTTATTTGAAATGGATTTGGAAAATCTACTGAAAAATAGATGTTTAATATAATAAGTGATCACTTTAAATAATTATTGTTTTGCATTGTTTTAAAGCATGCTTTCCGCTTTATTCGTACACATAGACATATATTCATACAATGAACTATATATCATAACCATGATAACGTTTGAATCCACAATTTGATTTCGGAAATACTACAGAATTTGTAACAACAAATCAATGACATACAACAAAAACAGAGTTGATTCAATCCTGCTGGTGAATGAGAACATTCATATTTTCCAAAGGTCTAAATGGCTTAAGATTGACTTTTAACAACAAGAATATCTGAGCTGATACTACGTGAACTGTATTTTTAACACTATACTATCCAGTAGTTTGGAGATTCAGTACAGTATATAAGTTCATGCTTTTAAATAAACTGGCGGATTACTTATGTTATGGTATTTAAGTATGTCATTTTAACTTTAACTTTAGGATATCTTTAAAGTTTGAAACAAGCTTCATTTATAATGACAAGCACGTGGATCCCTTGAAAGTTTTATCAATATCTCACCTGAAGATCAACGGGAACAGAGAAACGTAAAACCAGATTCCAAGATGTTGTCGCAGTGGTGACTGGTATGCGGAATTCTCCTTTGATGTTGTCTTGCCATTCATCTGTCTTCCTAGTGCTAGAGCCACATGTACAAGAGCTAACCAGACATCCAGGAACCCAGCCATCATTGGTTGTTGCTGGGACACTCGTAGTTGCAGGGATGCATTCACATTCTGGTTGGTTTCGGAATCGAGGGTACACGGTTGGTTGACGTCCAGTATTTGCATCAAAGCTGACGATGAACTCTTCGCTGAGCTGGTTTTGTAGGTTGCCATTGTGTTGTTGGTTCCGGATCTCATAGGTGAAACCATCTTGAGAGCCTTTTACGTCGCCGTTAATGAACTGTTGACATGAATAAATTGCACATCATTATAGATTATCATTATAGGCGAAGAATACATATCAAACGCAGCAAATCATTATATAAAAGTATGTGTACATTTAAACTGTCACAGAGTTGTTTAAAACATCCTTTGCAACTTTCCCTTGCAGGACTTCTATAAAAAAAAATTTTTGCCATAGATTCATCACACTTTTTCGGAATAACGTGGTCTAATTTGAACATCATTAGATTATCCTTAGGCAAAGAAGACATTACAAACACAGCATATCATGCTAAAATCTACAAAACTTTCATCTTTTTCGTTTAAAAATGTTGTGTTGTTTCAAACTTCCTTTGCAATTTTCCCGTTTTGCGGTAATTTTTGAATATGTTAAACGTGTTTTTTATTTAATATTAAATTCGCCACACGTATTCACAATAATGTTTTGGAAAAACTTTGAAAGAGCATAAACATGATGAATACTCATAAATGAAAAACAAGATAGGTACGTATCTTAGTTTGGAATTACCAAGTTCAGTTTTATTTCTCATGCTGTCAATCATTTCCGTGTTGATGATTTTATTGCTCAACGCATATTTTCAGTATCTAATACAAAATGTATTGAACAGTTCTTTCTTGTTATAACAAAATATCGTTTAAAAAATTGGGAAAAGGCAACAGGCTTTGTTGCACACGCATGTAATGAGACATTTTTTAAATATGGATAAATAATCGTTAATGTCTAATCAGGAGAGTTGAGAATAAGCAGAAAGTTGAGAAAGTTCAACTTACCCTGAGACCAGTAACGGGATCTGAAAACTGCATATCCAAAGTCCATCCTTGTGAGACAGGGGAAGCCAAAGGTATCGTGACTCGTCCTTTGAGATGACCAGGCCATGAGTCGATGTATTCTACACGGTAACCACAAGTACAGCGGTAGAAGTCTGAGGTCCTAGTCTCCGGTTGAATTGGCAATGCGTAGGTTAGCGTAAAACAAAGTATTAAGATGCTGCAAGAATTCTGAAAAAAACAACCAGAAAAACATGCATGTTTTGTTAGATTTTGTGTCACTACATATGTGCATGATAAAGAGGAGAATCTAAGACATCGTACAGTGGAACCTAGTTAACTCTGATTTTATACAAAAACCCTGAAGATGATTTTGAAGTCCCAAGAATCACATTAACCATAGATCCTCAAGGATCCACTTGAGGATTTATGCATTAACATATCATGAGTTGAATAATACAAGCTATAAAATATAAAACTAAATTCAACGGTTTCCAAAATCTTGTATTGGCGAGGTTCCAGTACGGTAGCCTATATATATAGTTCAGTGCTGATACAAAAGGGCGAATGGTGATCATGAAATTAAAAATGTTGATTTCAGCAACACATGTAAAGTTTTTATGATTTTACAAAGTGCAAAGAACAAAATCATACATAAGCAGTGCTGTACATAAGTATCAATATCAAAATTAATATCATATAAAGTAAGACAACAATTACAAAAAGAACAACAACATCAATGATTCGTACATGTTGTTGATGAATATATTGGTAATCATGGTAATCCTAGTAAACTAAATCAAGACTTACCTTCATTTTGTCAAAATCAAATGATCAGATGCTTTATGATGAGTTTGTATCAGAGTTCGTTTCTCCCTTCTCTTTTTCTTTATGTCTTTCACTGTGAGTTTACAATAATGATGGAACATGTTTCTCTTCAGCTTTTTATACATTTTGACAAAATAGATCCGCCATGAAATAAGGCTTGATGACGTAGAAAAAAACGGTGCTTACGTATAACGCACAGGCTATTAGGCCCATAAAAGTTTGTTCGTTTATAATTTGTTTTGTCTCAGGTACATATAGATTTAAATTCAGATGCCGTCAAAGGCCGCCGTATCGATATTATGATTGGGGGGAGGGGCAGCCGTCTGAGATCAGACCTTGGGCCTAATTATCACAGAAGCAAATTCTAAAAATGGTACATTTCGAGGGGCACTTAATCTGCATGCTATCTACTGACGATTACAATGCAGATTCAAAGCTTCCAAATTATTAAGACATCTAACATGGTTGGTTCGTATATCTTTTTCTACTATATTTTTTAATTTTCAAGTGTGAAAGTGTTAGTGCAAGGACTATTTAAATCAACTTTAAATAGTCCTTGGTTAGTGTAAACCTGAGTCAGTCAACGTAGAAAGATTAACATACTCCGTAAGATCCGGGTCTCAGTTACGCCAAATGTACAAAGTTTCACCGTTAACGCACATGCTTAACGGGCATCTGGAACGGACACCACCGTATTGGTAACGTATATAATACTTCTAACGAGCATCCATGTATAAAACAAAACATTGTAGTACGTTACGGTGTTTCCGTTAGGCATACGTTCATTTCGTCACTATACGGTATTGTCCGTTAGGCCATAGGGCCTACATTCCCAGACATTCCCAAGCAAAACCTTTGACCCTAATGCGTGGATATATGACTGAGTTTTAAATCTAGTTAAATAATTTATTAAATCATGATTCATAAAATTTGCTAATAACATATTGCCTGCTGTAATAGAATATATGGAGTACACCCCTAACCCGGGAATTAATCATAGCGTTTTTATTGAAGGTAAAATCAATCGAGCCTTGTTCTTGATCAATTTTTATTGGTTTAAATAACGTCAAATTTCGCGGAATTTACTTAGGTCTATGGGACATTAACTAATGGGCAATTCCATAACAACTTACACCTGGATCTTGCTATATATGCAACCCCGGTATACAACGCAATATCGGACATTTTCGACACGGAGATAGGCCTAAAAACATAATGAATATGAAATAAACTATGAGGCCGAATTCAATGCGCTTTTTATAACTTCAAACTAAATTTTATCCACAGCACTTTTTTATAACTTTAAACTAAATTTCTATCTACATACGTTGGGGACCGTTCACAAACACTTGTTAAAGGGCCTGATGCAAAAAGGGGGCCTTAAAAATATTTCCCCTCGAAAGGTGGGGGTTGAAAAAAATTCCGGTAAAAATTAAGTTTACATGCTTTTCTATGGGGTTGACCACTAATTTTTGTCGCAAAAGGGGGTGGGGGTTAATTCTTTTGAGGTCGAAAAGGTGGGCCCCGAAAATTGTCCGTGATGGTTTTTTTTGCATCCCCCTACAAGTGTTTGTGAATGGTCCCTGATATATACTGAGCTAAAATAGACCGAATTCATCTCAACATAATGTTTAATCCATAAAAATTAGCTTTGAGGCTTGCAAGAAAATGCTATAAAAAGGTAACAAATGCATTATAAATTATTGCAAGTAAATGCTGGAATTTGAGATTTAAATTGTACGGTATTCAAAAAAACTAACTTTTTGCTTTTGATCTCAGTATGGGCCCAGGGTGGGCAAACATGCGGGCAATCGAGCTAAAGAGGCACCAGCAACCCGCTAGCCAAAATTTTCACGCGAGAGTTTTATCATTTTCTACTAAAATGAGCGAACTTTAATTCAAGAAAAGTGTGAACCCACTAAAATCGTTTCTTGTCACTCGTTTGCCCAATAATGTCCAAATTCATCTAGGCCTTAGTGGTAATTGCTAGGCAAAATCTAGACAAGAAGAAGATCTATTATAGATCATAGCGGTATTTCTAACTTTGTTAAAGCTATTATCTCCCAGATTTGAAATTCCACGCGACCAACTCTGCTCATTTTACATGTGTTCGCTGATCACTGTGACCAAAGTAAGCTTCTTCCAAACTTGTCTTTCCACATTAGTCTTTGTGCTCAAATGTTTCCGTAATAACCCTTATATTCCTTACATGTTCCATTACCAGGCGCGTATCTTGGGGAGGCCATGCCGGCACGTGCCCCCCGGGGTCATCAAAGGGGCGCAAAAAAGGGAAAAGAAAAAAAAGAGAAAGAAAGAAAAAGAGAGAAGAAGAAAAAAAAAGAAAGAAAAAAGGGAGGGAGGGGCGAAAAAAAGAGAGAAAAGAAAGAAAGAGGGGGGAAAGAAGGGGGGAAGAAAGGGGGGAGGGCGCAAAGGGAAAAAAAGAAGAGGGAAAAAAGAAAAAGGGAGGGCGCAAAAAAGACAGAAAAAGAAGGAAAGAGGGAAGAAAGAGAGAGAGAGAAAAAAAGAGGGAGGGGATCAAAAAAGAAAAGAAAAAGAAAGCGGGAAAGGAGGGGCGCAATAAAGGAAAGAAAAAGAAAGAGGAAAGAAGGGAAAGAGAAGAGAAAGAGGGAGGGG